>QEOT01002445.1:0-53719 GCA_003123785.1 Pterocarya stenoptera | reverse complement strand
ATATATATATAATATATATATTGGCCGGAATGTGTTAGTCTAGCAGGCTTTTAGCGGCTTCCCACAGAGACAATCATTGTAAACGAACGACGATGCTTCCAGATGATCAAACGGCGACCCGGCCGGTATTCGCCCACACAGGTGGTTGTGACTCAAATCCATATGTCCGATATACGAAGCCGAAGCTACCGACTTTGGTATCGAACCCCGAAGATTATTGTACGATAAGTCGAGCACAGTGAAGTATGATCTCGGGCCGAATACATCCGGTATCGCGCCCTCAAATGCGTTTCGGCTCAGGTTTAAGTTGCTGATACCGGAGGTAAACAAGCTAGGTGGTATGTTACCCGATATTTTGTTGAAATCCAAATTTAACGTCGCCAGAACCGCCATTCTACCGAGTGATTCCGGGATTGTACCTGAGATCCGATTCAGAGAAAGATCCAGATCGGCGAGGCGGTATATCCGGGAAATCGCACCCGGGATTGGGCCAGTGAGCTGGTTGCGACTCAGCAGAGCCCGGCTTAGCATCCCGAGTCTATGGAAATCTCCGGGAAGCTCGCCGGAGAGTCGATTGTTCCTGAGATCGAGGTGCATCAAACTCGTGAGGTTCGTGATGGACGGCGGGATTCTCCCCGAGATGAGATTATCGGCGACGTTGAGAACTGTGAGCCGTTGGAGCCGACCGATATCCGCCGGGATCACGCCAGAGATCCGATTTCCAATGAGATCCACGATTCGGAGAAAAGGAAGGTAGGTGATGCACCGTGGGATCTCGCCGGAGATTCCCTTCCAATCGGCAATGATAATGGAGGAGAGGCGCGTGAGCCTGCAGATGGATGGGGAGATGTAGCCGGTCATGTAACCGGTTCGGTGGGCCCGCTCGAAGACGGGGTCCTCGGACTCTCCACGGAGGGTGATGTCGGCGACCCGGCGGGTCTCCGGGTCACAGCTGACGCCATACCAGTTGTGGCAACAGTCGGTGCCGGTCCACGAGTTGAAGATGCCCAAGTAGGGCTCGTGGAGAGCTGCCTTGAAGGCCAGCAGTGCTGCCCGGTCCGACGGCGGGCACCCATTAACAACAGCCGAAGTAACGGCTAGTAGTGCCAACGTGAAATACCAACCCACACCCATTTCAACTCTCTCTCTCTCTTAATTAACTGTGTGAGCTCAGAGCTTCTGACTTCAAGTGTGAATAGTAGTAGAGGGGATGTCAGAGATCACGTTGGGGAGTGAAGCAGAGGTATGAAGACAGCAAACTACGTGTGTGTATATATAGATCTCGAGATGCTCAAAATTGTTCCTTCTTACGATTTTGCCCCTTACGTCGGTCTTATTGATTTGCAATTTGCATGGTTGGCATGATTTGTTTATTTTTTAATTTTTAAAATATTGTTGTTTATGTTAAATTTTGTATCTCCCACGGTCCAAATATTTATCGAGTGAATATCAGTAATATATATATATTTTAATAAATATATAAAATTAAAATATTTCACATTAATAAATATTATGAAAGAGATGATTAAATTTAAAACAAAAATAATAATTTTAAATCTTTTATAATTTTGGTGGTTTAGCTATTAGTACTACAATAAAAATTAATTATTTTAGACGAAAATGATTATTAATGATAAATATATATTTATTTTAACAGAAAATAATTATTTTTATAAAAGATAACTAACAGTAAATAAATATTTTTTAATAATAATATATATTGATTTGCATGGAGACTCATGTGTTATATATGCTTCCCGGAATTTTCATCGTGCCTGTTTGAGAAATTAAAATTTTTTTTTATAAATAAAAAATATTTGGAGGGTTTGTAAAAAAGAAATATTATTTTTTTGTGAAGTTAAATAATTGGAGGCAGAGGAAGCATTTTTAAGGATAAAAGGATAAGGATCCTATATATGTTTTTCATGTACAGTCCGGGGAAGCATGCGTATTGCTAGTGAGATTTAATTATACTAGTTTTAAGGTATCAACTTCATGGCTTGTTATCTTTTTTAATAGATTTCACCACATGCTTTTTCACTATTTCATGTTGAATTCTTCTTTTTTTTATTTTTATCCCATATAAGTGAAAACTAAAGAAATTTTTTAAATATCTTTAAAAGCACCCCTTTGTCGGATTTTCTGTCTTCCTGGGCAGGACCCCTAGCTAGTAGGTAAGTGCATATAATTGAGGAAGAACAGCTAGCTTGACATGGGAAAGGATAAGCTTTTGGTGGGAACTACGATGTGGAGAGAGAGAGAGAGAGAGAGAGAGAGAGAGAGAGAGGCATGGAGATTGCACAAGTGGCAGTTTAATTATGTTTTTATTTTCCCCCACCATATATCATTTCTGGGTCACACTCACATCAAGTTATTTATAACATAAAGAAAGTTTACCTGAAATTTTTGTGGAATAGTAATAGTTGTGTTCAAGGTCCAATTCCGAGGTACTACTTCCATTATTCTAGCTTTATTTAGGCCAATTTCCGGGAGAGATTGTGGGTGAGAGGCATGAGATTTGGAGAAGTAATTTTTTTTAAAAAAAAAAGTTTTTCTTAAATATATTTAATATTTAAAATATACTGTAATAACAATTTAAGCATTATTATAAATGACAAAACTTAAAATTAAAAAAAAGAAAAGAAAAAGAAGAAGTAGATTTCTCTTATTGGGATGGTAACAAAAACAGGAGTCATGATGGATCAAAAGTCTTTATAAGCCATGTTCTGCATGTGTGCTTGCAATAATAAACATATAAATAGGTTTTTGTCCATTTCAATCAGTGCCCCATGGTACCTGAATCTTTGTCTCCCTTAATGGAGTCACCCCTCGAGTAATTAAGCAGTACTCTATTATATAAATAAGTATATGTATATATAATTAATTAATTAATGCTCAAATACCTTATTGAGAGTAATTTGTCCATTTTTTTTTTTGTTTATATATGTGGGGGCTATATATATATATATGGGTGGGCTACTTTGCCGCCCCACCCTTAATGCTGGGCTTACTCCCGTGTATTTTTTTTAATATTTTTTTTATATATTTATAGATTTTTTAAAAATAAAATATACATCAATACATTTAAAATTACTTCCTTAATTATTAAGTAAATTTTTTTTTTTTTTTTAACCAATGGTCAAATAGAGCGGACATACAAGTATTTTCCTATACAAATATAAATATATATATATATATCCCACATGGAATCATGAGTTATGGTCTGGATGGTCCAGCTAGCTCCTCCATCATCACACTAGTACTGCACATCCTGACCCACTACACTCGTGCATTCATCAACACTCACTCATTCTGCGCTCTGGATCATCATGAACATCTCGATCTTAGTACAGCTCATCATCATCAACATTATAAACAAGCAAATTAAGCTTATCTTAATTTAGAGCAGATCTCTAACTGAGATACGTTCCATTCCTAATTGTCTTTGACATTAATTTTATCTACATGAGTTCCAAGGATAATTATGCGTCATAAAGACAAATTAATTATATTTCATGTAATTTAAATGATGCATTTTTCATACTGTATTTTAATATGTCAAGATTTGAATTCATAAAAAAATTAATTTTAAACTTCTTTTACAAATCAAACCATTTAGGCCGATTTATAACTAAAAAAATTCATATGCGAATAGCCCACAACTCAGTTTCAGATCAATTGTTTTCGGTTTCGAACAGGATAGATGACCAGAATGCATTTTTCTTAGCACTTTTTTTTTTTGTAGGGGGGCAAAAGATTGTGATCATCAGTATTATTATGTAGGTTATGTCTATCCAGAAGAGGAAGGGTTTGAATCATGCATGCCTATCTGCTCTTGTCATAAAACTGAAACAAGCCGGCCCACCAAGACAAGGATCATGCATGCATGTAAGTAGCTAGAGTACTGCCCTTGATTTTGTGAAGTCGATCGACAAGTCCTTGGGATCCTGTGTTTAAGATATTCAGCGTCATGACAAAATATGTCATTGTAGGATCAAAACTTTTTGGCACCCCCCAAAATAATGCATTATTTTAATAAACAATGAATTTATAAAAAATTTCTAGCAAAAAATAGAAAGAGAAAGGTCTTTAGTTTTCCTTGAAAATGATATGATGATCCGTTTGGGTTTAGAGTTTATCTCAACTCATTTTATATTATCATGATAATTTTTTTAAATTTTCACATAAAATATAATAATCAAATCAATTTTTTTGAATTTTAAAATAATAATAATATTAAAAAAAAAAATTTTATGTTTCAACTACTATTCACCACCTCACACCTCAAACTCTCTAAAAAATACCTCTACATCTTATAAAAAAGTTATAGATTTGAAATGTGGGAGTGAATAGTAGCTCATGCATAATATTTATCTATTAAAAAATAATATTTTAACAATATTTTATTTAACTTTTAACTTTTATCTCAACTAATTTCATCTCAACTAATTATCTAAACCTCACCTTAATCATATTCTTTTTCCTTCTTTAATAATAAGTCCAGACAGCTAAAAAAAAAATAAAAACGGAAAAAAAAAGGAGAAACACGTATGACAAAGATGATCACAAGCAACTTCAAAATCAAATTAAAACAAAAATATTGGGTATGAAATCGTGATTCCTAATTTCATAAAGAGCATTGCTATACATAAGTCTACACACCACATATTAAATTATTTTTAATTTTTTATTTATTTTAGTCTTCTTGAAATATTTATATTTTTTTAATCATCATCCATATAATACATATTTAATAAGAGAAACAAATAAAAATAAATAAAAAAAATTATGATATGTGGTATATAAGTTGATGAAAAGATTAATTCTTTCGTAAAAGATTCTTGGTCTGACAAGTGATAATCAGTTTACAACACGACTCATCATTACTAAATAGAAAGAACTCAATTGAAACAAAAAGGACAGTTTCAATAACCTCATGATACCAATATTTTGAATATTATTTCGGCCGATACAGTGAAAATAGATATTTCGATATTGATATTCTTTCAAATATCATTAATAAATTATATATATAAATATATAAAAATTATATTCTAAAATAATAATTTATATATAAATATGTATAAATTATAAATAATTTGGTCTAAATTGAGGAGGTCCAAAATTAAGCTGCAGTTTGAAAAAATAAAAGTGTAAAGGTCGAAATATGTAAATCGGCCGAAATCTGATATGTTGGCTGATATATACCGATACGGCCGAAATTTTGATCGGTATAAAACAATATACCTATTTGTACCGGCTACTTAGCCAGTACGGACCAGTATAGCATATTTTGACCATACCGGCCGATACTACATATTTCAACCATACCGGCCGGTACGAAACGGATTTCAAAACACTACATGATACTCAACAATGTTTTTATTTTTCAATTTTGAAAAGAGAATTTGAATAAACAAATGTGAAGTGAGAGATTTTCATGTATAATTAACATCTGGCAACGAGCTGGCACATGCATGTAAAATAATAGGTCCTATATATACAGAAATGAAATTAAGCTGGCGGACTGATCATCATGGACAGGATGTACGAGATTTTTTAGATTTTTAGGATAAATTTTAGATTTAAAAAGAGATAAATATAAAAATACGAGGTAGATACTAGCTAATTATTGATCGAATACCTCACCAATAAATATTGTAAGTCATACTTTATGTATAATAAGCTCCTTAATTTTGAATAATTAATAGATATATAGTTTTAGAATATTAATACAGTACGATACTTTCGTTTTATTATGAGATGTCATATCAATTAAAATTAATACGTAATTATATATGTAAAATTTTAATTATATGGTATATATATATATTATGATTGCATGGCAGATTACCACGTTATCTATTTTCCAGGATCAGTACCAAATAATTCTCAAATCTCTTTCAAACATTAAGAATTCTAAAAAACCTTATATCTCATTAATTATATGCTGATCTGTGTAAGGAATTCTTAACCAAATAAAACAAACTTACCCAAGACATGATCAAAATATACATAAACCAAAAAATAGTGATAATTCATGAAAAAAAAATGTGTTGTTTCTCCTAAAAAGAAGTAATAATATTAACGTATAATTAATATATATATATTTATATATTAATTCACAACATCCGGCAAGTGGCTGGGAACTGCTTAATTTAATTTATGGCATTCAGAGGACACAACAAACTTTTGAATTGCGATTGACCGAGGTTTTATATTTCCTAGTAATTAAAAATTATTAGAATCAAGCATCTCATGTGGTGTACATCATGCATGTGCTATAGATCTGCTAAACTCCCAAAAGATGGTTCTTAGAAGATGGGGACGTTCCATAATTTAGTCGTTTCTAACTAACAAAACCGCGTTTTGAGATCCTTTTAAAACAATATATAATATGTCGACCACGGCAGATTAGATATAAATCAATAAGATCAATAACATATTTTTGGTTTTAGGTAGCCGACCATGCACAATCTCAAACTGTCTGATGATCTTCTTGCACGTGAAGTCTCTTCGAGTCTCAGTAGTCAAAAGTCAGAACCACCAATATCTTGGCCAAAATTATGGGATCCTATTATTTTGTATCTTTTGAATTTTTGAAGGTAAGTAGGGCGGAAATAAATAATACTGCTCGACAATCCGTTTGAGATCGATCGACTCCATAAAACTTGACATTGACAAACCGTTTAAAGAACTAGACCGACTCGATAAAACTTGACACCGACAAACCGTTTAATTAAAGAAAGCCTCGTTAATCCAAGCAGAGATTTAAAATTTCAACTACATTGCGTGCGTAGCCAATGAGGTTGATCGGAAACAAATGGACTACATAAAACATGAACTAATATTATTCAAGTGTTTAATTAGGTAATATCTAGGGTAGCCAACAACAGCTAGGACTCGGAAAATTGACCAATTTAATCGATCGACAGGTCCCATGTTAATTAAGAATGCCCATATATACTAGCTAGCTAGGTTGATCATCATGAGAATCATGCATGTGCATGCATGACTGCGTGTGACGTGCCATTAATTAAGAATCATGACCATTAGCTTTTTAATTTTCTCTCCTAATAATGTTGGTTTTATTAGATATTAATGAACCCTAAATCACGCTAGTGTTGGTGTTTTTTTTCTCCTTAATTTTGACGCAAAATAATGTTTGGTGTCTAGCTAGCTTCTATCATGAGCAGCTTCGAGGAAATGCATGGTGGAAGACTTTTGTGAGAGACCATTTTGAGGAAGTGATGGAAAAAAGTTTGCTGTTACAGGTGCTTTCCCCCATAAACAAGGAACAACTCTATATATGGAATCTAGTGCTTGGTTTATGCTCTACGCTTCATAATTTGAGAAGACTAAATAAACAATACAAGTTTTCTTTATTAATATATCTATTCTATTATAATAAGACCCTATCCAACTTGAACAGTAATAAACAGTAATTTTATCGTCCTAATTCTGTGTATAATCCGTGTGTTGTGTGGTTACTTTTTTATCCTTCTACGTTGTTCTTTTGTGTCCGTTTATATGAGGTTTTATTTGTCTTTTTACGATTCTATGTCAGTGTTGGGGTGTGTCAGTGAGTTAGGATTTATTTTATCCTTTAGCGTTTTACGTTTTGTGGGTTGTCATCGGTACAAGAAATAGGGCTTTCCCGGCACGTAAAAATTTAAAATAGCCATAAAAAATTCCTAAATTTGTTATAAATGGTCTTTTCCAACAATTTTTACTGTATTACATATTTGTCGTAATTGTCTATTCACTTATAAGTTAAACTAACGAATTCTAAAAATCATTGTAAATATAAACTTTTTGCGGTGATATATTTTTGTCGCAAATTTCAATTAAAACATTGCAAATATCCATTCAGTTTGTGCTAGAAAAACTTTTTGTGGCAATTTATAATTGTTGCAAATATTTAATAAATCGTTGCGAATAAGATGATCTATTCCAAAAGCGTATTAAATCATTGGAAAGAGTATTCGTGGAAAATTATAATTCACTGCATAGCAATAATTGCCGAAAATAAGTATTTCCAACGATTTTTATTTATCGTTGGAAATACTTATTCCCAGCGAGTTATTATTGCTGGGCAAAATAATTTGCGGCGATACACGCCGCAAATAATTTTAATGTACAGAAAAAAATTATTTCCGGCAAAATTTATTTGCCGGAAAAGGATTTTCACCAAAAAAAAAAAGAAAAAAAAGACTGCCAATCTGTTTAAAAACATGATCAATCTGTTTAAAAAGATTTGAGTTAACATTAAAGCCATGAGTGTAAGCTCATGAGAAGGAATACCAATCCCCCAACGTCCAATCATATTGATAAATAACAATTACAAATCTATATAATTTCCCTTTGGCTTGCAATGAGCACCCATCTTTCTTTATCAAACATATATCCATCCTGTTGTTCAAAACCAATCAAACATATTCTAGCTTCAAGAGTACAAGGAAGATCTTCTTTTTATAAAAGAAAAGTGCAAACAGATAAAAAGCACTATTAAGATACAATGGTCATTGGTCACATGATGATATATAAGCTAGAGAAAGGAGCTTACCATGCATATAGCTATCTAGCTAGCTTGTAACATTCACTGTCACAGAAAGAGAGGTCACAAAGGGAGCTTAATGGTCAAGTTGAGTCCTGCCAACCACCATGGAGCTCATGTATTTAAAAAATCAAAAATAAATTCACAATAGGGACCTTAAATTGCAAAAAATCTGGAAGACATCAAACATGATAACAAAACACCCAAATAATGTGATAATAAAACCAAAAAAAGATTAAAGATAATATTAATAACAAGAATTCAAGAAGAAGTAATCCTGCATCACATTAATATAAGCTCATGCTTATGAATACTCTTAGAAATTGAATTTGAATTTGGAGAATGTGCAATCAAACAAACTACACCACATCAATCCATATTTACTTGCCTTGGAAGAATTCAAGGCAGCGGGAAGTAGAAGTTCTGCAATATTGGGCTTGGCAAAACCGGTCACTAACAATTTGATCAAAATTGTAGAAAGGTTGGCACACAACTTATTATATACATGTATCACAAATCATTCAAATAGATCCCAAATCCATAACATGTATTCCTCTCTTCAAACAACTACCATTCAAGTTACTTCAATAATAATTTAAATATCAAATGAAGCTTTAGAAGTTACTGAACTCGTACACAAAGAGAAAGAGATAACAATACTTCAACAAGGAACTATTGCCAACACAATCATGATGCATATATATGCTATATGTTATCTCCTGTAATTTGTTAAGTTCTGTCCAAAATAAGTTAGAAGTTAATCTTAATAATCTGACCCAATAATAGAACACAGAGGACAAAGACCAACAAAAAATACTAACAACTTCAATGCGGTGGACATAAATTTATACTAAACTGCTGCATTGCAACTAGAAATACTCACATATATCCAGGCGAAAAAAGTTATTTTCTACTAGATAGAAAATAATCAGTAGTGGATGTGATCTGCAGTGACATTTTTGCATGAACTCTACCTGAAGTCCTCCATGATTTTTTTTTTTCAATCTTCTATTTTAGATGTCTAGAAGCCCACAGGTAAAAAGTTTCTCCCAGGCATATGTGGTTTTCTTACTGAAAATATGTTGGTGAGAGTTAGTGTATATTACTTCAAAAGGTTGGCTCGCAGAAATTTACACATCAGCCTTAATCATATGCTCCTAGGTTCTAATACTACCAACTTTAATGTAGTGGACATAAATTTGTAATGAACTGCTGCATTGAAACTAGTAGATTCTCACACATCCAGCCTACAAATATTTTTCCCAAAAATCAGAATATAATCAGTAGAAGATATGATCAACCAGTGAAATATTTGCAAGAACTATACCTGAAAGTCCTCCGTGATTGTTTTTATTCTTTGGGGTCTTGAGTCCCTTACTGACAAATTGTTAGGAAGAGTTGGTGAATATTACATCAAAAGGTTGGCTCGTAGAAGATAGAAATTTACATGTGCTAATTAGAACAGAAACCATTCTTAATAGTGTGAATAGGCCTTCTAAGAGAAATACTAGTGGATATGGTGCAATTTCCATCCATCTGGTTCAGCAACTTGTTGAGATTCCAAGAGAGTAATAAATATAAGCAATTTGTGAATTGCAGATGGCGCAGAATTAGAGAGAACAGAAGGATGACCTCTTTGGATATAAGCATCTTGGTTAGGGATGCAAGACCCCATTTCTGGGAATGTCCACCAAGCTTTTGCTTTGCTAGACAACAAAGATCCTCCACAGCTTTTATGGATATACAATAATCTTTAAAAATCTTGACAGCAAATTGATCTCCTGCAGCCCAAAGGTCAAACTTACTACCCAAAGCGCAACACAAAGATGAACAGCTAGCTGCAATAACAAATAGTTTGAAGTCCTTACTATATAGATCAGGGAAATGCAACATTTGATCATGTGCTTGTACTCATAATATCAATCGGTGCTGCTTCCCTTTGATTGGGGCAAGCTCGCATTCCCATGAGGATGGCTTTGCAAAAGTGGTCTGTAATGATCGATTAGATCCATAAGAGATTGGTGGACGGATCCCTGCACTCGTTGAAGACAAAGAAAAATGAAAAACAAAAGAAAGAAAATCCCAGGGAAAATAGCTAGCAGATATTACGGGGGAAGCATGTCTTCATGAAAGCAATGCGTAGCACATATCCATTTCAACTGTCTAAAAAATTAGGTCAATTTCTTGAAATTTCATTTGATTTAGAGCTATTTCAGAACAGACTTCTAACGATGATAGTGACGCAATTGTAATCCTAGACTTTGTGCATGCAAAAGAAAAAAAAAGTGGTGTTGTTTGTTTAAAAATCCATTAATTCCATATGTTAAGGAACATTCTATAATTAATTGGCACAACTTATATTGCAGATCTTTTTATTTTGCTCCATATTCAACACAAACTTTTTATAAACAGGTTGATCAGTACCATCACCTCTCTTTTTCTTCACCAACCTGCACTATATAATATGATCTCTATGGTCAATACAAAAATGTGTACCTGGCAGAAAGAACACTGAAAGCCCAAAGTCTATTGCTTTAAGTGGTGATTCCTCTTTCTGGTTGACAAAGAAAAATAGAGTAAACAGAGTAAAAAATATAAAAAAGAAGAAGAAAAAATAAAAAAATGAGGAAGAAGAAAAAAAATGACATTGATTCTTTTATAAGGTCTGTTTCTGACTACAAGTTATCTATTGTAGTGAATTGATATTGATTCTTTTAGGACTTCTAATATTCTAATATATTTCTTGCCTTATTAATTGATTCGGTAAATCGATGGTTGGTTAATCATATGTTGTGTTGCCGCAATCAATGTCAATTTTATGCATGTGGTGGAACATGCATGAGATTTGTCTTTTGTTATCATATGTTTACAGTTTGGTTATATATGTTTGAGTGCAATATTTCTTGGTAGTACTCTCTGATTTGATATATGTGGGTTTGACAATTTTTTCACAATATTTTTGTTGCATTGGTTGTTAAATTCAGTTGTTCATGTGCATTTAAAACAAATTATCTCATTCAAATTTCATGCATAATTCTCAGATGTGCATCCTGTAATTAATTTGAGCAAGTATGATGTTAATAAAATAAAGGTCAACGAAGGGTCCCATGCATTTCTCTTACCAAGAGCTTTCTCGGTTTATGAGGGAATGAATAGTTTTTTTTAGAGGCTTGAGTTTTTTGTTGAAGAAGGAACAAACTTATAAGGTTATTAATTTCAGTTGTTCATGTGGATTTAAGACAGCTTTTCTCATTCAAATTTCACACCTAATTTTGATAAGTGCATCCCATAATTAATTTGAGGAAGTATGGTGAACGAAATAAAGAACAAAAAAGGGTTTGGTTTTTAAAGGCTTGAGCTTCTTGTTGAAGGAAGAAGAGTATTTAGTTACTAAGTTTGATTTCTCTTGCCAGTTGATTTATTGTCCTGTTGATCACTTTCTTTCGATGTTTTGGGCCTTTGATGTCACTTCATTTCTCTATGTCTATGTTATAACAACTTCTGTAGAATTTGTTTTGATCGTTTTTATTTGTGTTGTTGCTGTATTGTAAAGGGTTCTTCTTTGTTCTTATGTCCAGCTTGTGACAATTTTTGTGGAATATTTTTTCTTGATGCACTTACATCTTATACCTCTTGGTTTAATATTTTTGTTACAATATTTTTGTGATGTCAATTCTATTTCTAATTATTTGTGTAAATTAGGAAGAAATTATCTTATTCAAAATTTCTGAGTTTTTGATGTGTCCATCCAATAATTAGTCCAAGGAAACATTATGTTAATAAATTCAAACTCAAACAAGGGTCTCATTTCTCTTACCAACAGTTATCTCTCTTTGTGAGGGTGGGTAGAATATATTTTTTAAAGTTTAAGGCTCTTGAAGAGGGAAGAAGAAACTGTGTAATGAAATTGATGAATTGTCAAATTTAAGAATTTGAAATAATGACAAGGAAGACAAAGAAATTGGTGATTGGATTAAGAACAAATCCAATATTTGAAATTCTAATTTTCTCAATTTTTTTTACTCTTTTTCAAGGGCCTACCATCCAGCAGATCTTCCTTAAGAATTTATTTCCAAGAACCAAAAGCATCTCTATCCTTTGATATACCTATCTAGTATGAGGAAAAAGAAGATATAAATTTAGTTCCACATTTTTGTAAAATACTACAAGAAAAACTAGTATTTGAGACCTTTTTTTTTGGCAACGAAAATGATTATTTGTGACGAAAACAGACTCATTTTAGCTGGAAATAATCATTTTGCTGGAAATAACTGGTCGCAAATAAGCAATTTTCTTGTAGTGAAACAATTTCAAGTGTCCAATATGTTTTAAATGCCATAACTGTGCATTACATAGAAATCTAAAATAATACTAAACTAAAACCTTTTGTTTCTTCATATGTCATGCCAAAGAAAAACACAGAAGTACTGATAGAACTGATAACTAAATAAATTAGCTAAAGTAACGTTGCTTACACTAGGTTTCTTTTGTAGTTCAGCTAGAATTGAAAGAAAATCTTTTGTATTAGGTCGCTCCTTACGTTCATATTACAAACGTATAGGGCTAAATGTTTTCTTGACATTCTATACCTGTAAATGAAACTAACTGTTACTAACTGTTTCGACTTCTGGCCAACTCAATGGGGTGCCAATCCCGAAATCACTTATGGTTTTAGTTTTCAGTGTATGTTCTTTTTTAGTGTCGTTTGTTTGGTGATGTTTTTCTTCGCCACTCATGCACATTACAAACATTTTTCTCTTTGGATATGAAGAAATACTTGGACTCTGATCATCATGTGCATCCATTGGGATGGCTTTAAATTACCATTTTGATAAGACGACATGAATGGTATCATGAAAACTTGGGGATTTTGTTGTTATCATGTCATTATTGATCTTCATATTGTATATATTATATTATCAAATATCTCACTGCAACATATATATTTGGTTTTTAAAAACTAGTTCAGCACTGAAAAGCCTTTTGCCATATACGTCCTTAATATTCTTCTAGTTTTAGGTGGGTACAAGAGTTTGAAGATTTCACCAATTATCTGGACAACAAACACTTTTTCATACTTTGGACATGAAGTGTTAGCAACTGCATGCAAAAATGTTCGAAGTGCTGTTGTTAAAGTAGTCCTTAGACAGTTAATGTGCACATGATAGTCTTTACGAAAGAAGCTAAAACTAGAGTTTATTCTCCTGCAAAATTGTGAGACATTGTAAATTGGCACCAATATGTCTGCATGCAACTGCGTGGGCACAAAACCTGCATGTAACAGAGCGGGCCTTACGCAGAAATGTCAGAAGAGAAAAATAAAACAGAGGAAAAATAACAGAGAAGATAAATTGAAAAGATGATGTCTTATTTCAGGAATAATGAATGGCAACGTGAACCATTAGGCTATACAAGAAGAGTATTTCAACTGAGTAATACAATGATCTCCCTTATTCAAAAATAAAAAGAATCCCATAAAATCTGCTACGTTGACACATGATCCTCAGATTTTGTGGCTGGCATATATCTCTGATTTTCTGCAGTTGGTGTTGATTTTGGATAGGATTTCCTGCAGTTGGCATTGATCTCGGATTCTCTTGTTATTGACAGCTTTATATTAGGATCTCCCTTATTAGCCGAAAATGATAGATCTTCATGTTGATCTGATTCTTCCTTATTTTTAGGAGTTGCTGGATCATCACTTTGGTTTGAACTTGCTGCCGTTAGAGTTCCAATACCTCTCAAAGTCTCTCCATTGATTTCGGCAATATTATGAGAGTCTTCCCCCCTTTTTTCTCCAGGAATCCCGTGCTTCCTTATTGCTTCATTGACTCTCACTGTTGTTGAGTGTGCCAAGATGTGGTATGTTGCTAATAATGTCCAGCCACATGCAAGTTATAGGAAGATCAAAATTTATTTTATAAAATGCATGCCTTCGATGAAGTAACTAAGCTTTGTAGCTAAATATATATATATCAGGAAAAATAAATAAACATTGGAGATGTCACAACTATGACTAGTTGGTGATGATTTGGAGAATGATGATTAGGAGGTCTTGACTCTTAACTGTTTCTAACACTACAAAGCCAGCTCAAAACGTTAGAATATCTTCTGATGATCATCTTATGCAAGCTAATGAATTTATTATTTGATATTGCATCCCAATAAATACACGCCTGTGAGCGTCATGTACTTAACACTTGTTAAAAAAAAATACAGGCCAGTAATCCAGTGTGATCAATGTGCCAGGCCATGTACAAAAAGTTAAACTCAAAAGGTACGTACTAGTGAAAGTCACCTCACATTTATCATGAATTAGCTAGGGTTGTGAAAGTTAAATATTTTTCGGGCCGATGCATTTAAGCATGTCGCGATCGAGGAGTCTCAACCCACATCCTTAAATCGTGAAAATGTCAAGCCAACATTGCCGGCCAAATTCTAGCTTATGCTAGCATAGCCACACATGCACAATCAGTATCAGCTCTCGAACAGTACATTCATGAAATTAGATCATGCTGTACCCCATTCATCATAAAAGTAACAAAATCTTCACAAACCATTGCCATCAGCTTTCCAACAGTGTGTGATCAGAAAGAGAGAGAGATCACAGAGAGAGAGAGAGCGAGCTAAAGCCTAAAGTGAAATTTTTAATTCTAAGAAAGTTCTCCATAAAATTAAAGTTTAATTTAACTGAAAAAGATCAAGTAAATACTTTTTTTCTTGCTTACTGTTGGAGTATAGCCTCACACATTGAGAATATGGAATTAAAGTCAAAGGAAGAAAAAGTCAGAAAAGAGAAGAAGAAATAAATTCTGTTATTTCTATTATAAGTTGATAGTTTAGTATAAATACACTTATACAGTTTACATATATTTCATTCAATGCAATTCAGTCTTTTACACAAATTCATTTCCTCTCATTTGTTTCTTTCTTTTTCTGCATACATCAAGCTCTCAATTCATTCTGCATTGAGTTCTTAACATGGTATCAGATTGAAAACCATACTTGCTTCCGCATATTTTCTTCTCTAACTCTTGCAATCTACATTGCAAATTCTGCTCAGGATTTTTCTTGAGACTCCTATATCAATTCTTGCATTTTCTTGGTACAATGCCAGAATCTTTAGAATCTTCTCATTCCTCTAATTCCCCTAATCCCTCAGATGATTCTTCTAGCCCATATTATCTTCATCCTAGTGATAATCTTGATGCCCTCTTAGTCTCAGATATATTTACTGGAGACAACTATGTCGCTTGGAACCGCTCGATCACAATAGCCTTGACTATCAAAAACAAGGTTGCCTTCATCGATGGTTCTATTTCTTCTCCTCCAAATAATCAAGTTGTTGCTCACACAGCTTGGTTGCGTGCCAATAATCTTGTACTTTCTTGGTTGATGAACTCTATTTTTAAAGAAATAAGAAACAGCCTGTTATATGTTGCTTCGGTTGTTGATATCTGGAATGAATTAAAAACCAGATACCTAAGAAGTGATGGACCAAGAGTTTTTCATCTTGAAAAATCTCTAAGTTGCATAAGTCAAGGGTCTTTATCTGTCACTGAATATTTCAGTGTTTTTAAAACCCTTTGGGATGAGTATGTTAGCTATAGGCCATTTCCAACATGCACCTGTGGAAAGATGTCAACATGTACCTGTAATCTCTTCAATTTCTTGCTACTTCGACAACAGTCTGATTATGTGCTTAAGTTTTTTTTTGGATTAAATGATTCTTATGCCTCTGTTAGGAGTCAATTACTCCTTGTTGTTCCATTGCCTGGTATGGCCAAAGTCTTTTCTTTACTGCTCCAAGAAGAAAGTCAGAGACAACTTACAAATTCTGCATGCAATGAGACACATGCTTTAATGGCCAAGCATTTTCCTTAGCCAACTACTCAATCCAAGTTCTTGAAAGAAAAATCAAAGAAGTCTACCTTGCATTGTACTCACTGTGGATACCATGGCTACACAATTGATAAATGTTTTCAGCTCCATGGGTACCCTCCTGGATGGACTGGACCAAAAGGAAAACGAAACATACCTTCTGCACATGCTACAATTTCAACTGGAGAGGTCTATATACAAAATAGTAATGAGCAACAAAGATTTTCTTTAACTTCTGAAGAATTCAATAAACTTCTAGTAGTTGCCCATTCTTCTCAACCCTCTCAGAATACCATCTCGACAGCAGTAGTAAACCTTGTCACTTCTTCTCACTTTTCTGGTACAGAACACCCTTTTATTTCCTATAATTCTGTTTCTTCTACTCTAAAATCTAATTTTTCTTAGATTCTTGACACTGGTGCAACAGATCATATGATCTGTTCACCCCTCCTATATTCTTCTCCACCTAAACAAATTTCTACTTCAATTAATCTACCTAATGGACATACTGTTCCAGCTTCACACATTGGAACCATATGTCTTTTTAACACACTATTTCTACATAATGTTCTGTGCGTTCCCACCTTTTCTTTCAACCTATTATATGTTTCCAAACTAACCAAAGAATCTAATCTTTGTCTATCTTTTTATGGCTCTTATTGCTTTTTACAGGACCAATCAGTAAAAAAGATGATTGTGATTGCATTTGAGAAGCAAGGACTCTACTACTTACCTCAAGCTTATTCCAAAGCTTATTCCTGTATTCAATACAAGTCTAATTCTACACCTTTTGCTTCAACCATTACTCAAAAACAGTTAGATCTTTGGCATTGTAGATTAGGACATGTTTCTAGTTCAAGGTTATCCTCTCTCAAAAAGCTGGAATCCTCTATAACTCTTGATTGTAATAATGTCTGTGTCATCTGTCCCTTAGCAAAACAAAGAAAACTCTCATTTCCTGTATCTCAAAGTAAATCTAATAAAATGTTTGATTTGATCCATTGTGACATATGGGGTCCCTTTGCCACTGTTTCTTATTCTGGTTTTAAGTTTTTTCTAACTATAGTTGATGATTTTACACGTAACACTTGGGTATACATGCTTAAGGCAAAATCTGAAGTACCAACCAAAATGATAGCAACACAGTTTACTGTTTCTGTTAAAACTGTGAGATCAGACAATGGACCAGAATTTTTCCTTACTCAATTTTACAATGAAAATGGCATTTTACATCAAAGAAGTTGTGTAGAAACTCCACAACAAAATGGAGTTGTTGAAAGGAAACATCAGCACCTGCTAAGCACAACTAGAGCTTTAATGTTCCAAGCAAATTTTCCTTTAACTTTTTGGAGTGACTGTGTGTTGGTTGCAGCACACATTATAAATAGAATCACAACTCCTCTTCTTAAAAACAAAACACCTTATGAAATGCTTTTTAATAAACCACATAATCTTTCTCACCTCAAAGTCATTGGTTGTCTTTGTTTTGCTTCTACACTTACAAATCATAGACAGAAATTCAATCCAAGAGCTACAAAATCAATATTTTTTGGTTACCCTTCTGATGTTAAAGGTTACAAATTAATGAACCTTAACACCAACAAAGTCTTTATCTCTAGGAATGTTATATTTCATGAAACCATTTTTCCATTCGCATTTTTTCCATCACCAACTGAGACTCATTCCTTTTTATTTCCACCTTCAAAATTTTCTTATAATTTTGAAGTTCATACGAGTTCACCTCCTATTTCAGTATAGACCTCATCATCTCCTTTGCAAAATGAAGAACGTGTTCCTTCCAATGAAATAACTTCAAACACTGATCAGGTTTCTCATCACAATGCTACAAATACATCCAATCTCAGAAAATCTTCTAGAATTAGACAACCACCTATTTTTCTGCAGGATTATTATTGTAGCAATGTTTCTTCAAATGCAAACTATGAATTTACTTCTACTGCTTGTTCTTCTACTAAAGGTAATCTCTATCCTATTTCATCTTTTCTTTCTGTAAATAGATTGTCAGATTCACACAAAGCATTTCTTGCCTCCATTTCAAACTCCACAGAACCTAAAACCTACAAACAAGCTGCTGCACTACCTAAATGGCAAACTGCTATGAAAACAGAACTTCATGCTTTAGAATTAAATAAAACCTGGAAGCTTGTTACTCTTCCTAAAAATAAACAGACCATTGGTTACAAATGGATATTTTGAATTAAATATAAGGCTGATGGAACTATAGAGAGGCATAAAGCTAGATTGGTGGCTAAAGGTTATACTCAGCAAGATAGATTGGATTTCTTTGATACATTTTCTCATGTGGCTAAGATTACATCCATCAGATTATTACTTGCTATCGCTGCAATAAAAAACTGGCACATTCACCAACTAGATGTAAATAACGCATTTTTACAAGGTGATTTGCATGAGGAAGTGTATATGGAGTTACCTCTTGGATTGATTGTCAAAGAGGGTAACACAGTTTGTAAACTTCTCAAAAGTCTATATGGGTTGAAACAGGCTTCTAGACAGTGGTTTGCAAAGTTGTCCACTACTCTCATCAGTTATGGATTTGTTCAAGGAAACTCGGATTGTTCATTGTTTATTAAGAAATCCACAACTTCTTTTATGGCATTACTAGTATATGTAGATGATATAATACTAGCAAGTGACAGTTTATCAGAAATTCAATTACTAAAAGATTTTCTGCATGACAAGTTCACTATCAAAGATTTGGGGAAGCTCAAGTATTTCCTTGGTTTGGAAGTAGCAAGGTCAAAGACTGGTATTTCAATATGCCAAAGAAAGTATGCATTAGACATACTTCAAGATTCTGGTGTCTTGGGTTCAAAACCTGTTGCTTTTCCAATGGATTCCAATCTTAAGCTAACTACAACAGATCCTAATCCTTACGAGGATCCATCAGCTTACAGGAGACTTGTTGGAAGACTACTCTACCTAACAGTCACAAGACCAGATTTAGCTTATTCTGTTCAAGTATTAAGTCAGTTTCTTGCTAAACCTGCTATAAGTCATTATCAAGCAGCAGTTAGAGTACTGAGATACTTGAAAGCCACACCAGGACAAGGTCTATTTTTCTCTTCTTGATTAGATTTACAGCTTAAAGCTTTCTCAGATAGTGATTGGGCGGGCTGCATTGATACTCGAAGAAGCATTATAGGTTTTGCTATTTTTTTGGGCAAGTCACTGATTTCATGGAAGCCTAAAAAGCAAGCTACTATCAGTAGATCTTCTGCAGAAGTAGAATATCGTGCACTTGCAGCAACCACTTGTGAAATTCAATGGTTACTTTATGCTTTACAAGATCTACATATCAACTATCATCAGCCAACTTCACTTTACACTGATAGCAAGTCAGTCTTATCTATTGCCACAAATCCAGTTCAATATGAGAGAACAAAACATATTCAAATTGATTGTCATCTTGTCCGAGAAAAGCTACAGGAAAACACTATCAAGCTCTTCTACATTCCATCAAGATTGCAATTGGCAGATATCTTCACAAAGCCTCTCGGTTCTTTACTCTTTCATCACATAATTCGCAAGATGAACATTCTTAATACCCATGTTCATCTTGAGGGGGGGTGTTGGAGTATAGCCTCACACATTGAGAATATGGAATTAAAGTCAAAGGAAGAAAAAGTCAGAGAAGAGAAGAAGAAATAAATTCTGTTATTTTTGTTATAAGTTGATAGTTTAGTATAAATACACTTGTACAGTTTACGTATATTTCATTAAATGCAATTCAGTCTATTACACAAATTCATTTCCTCTCCTCTGTTTCTTTCTTTTTCTGCATACATCAAGCTCTCAATTCATTCTGTATTGAGTTCTTAACACCTACTAAGTATAATGGTGTACCATGAAATTGCTAAGTTGGAATTTCCGTGTGCTTGGGAACTAGCTTCAGGGAATTCAAGCACTTGATCAGAGTACATACATGCCAAGAAGTTAGGTAGTTTTTTTCATTTCCTGTGCATACCATCAATACTTCTTAACATATCTGAAAATTTACATTTTTCATTAATTGTGAGCAATCTAGTAATGTCATCATTGTTGGTTTCACAAACAATTTTAGACTTTTTAATGTAGTCTCCTCAATCTTCAAGTATTCATCCATAAAATCATTTGTGATACTACATGCAAGCATCTTAAGAGCAGTTGTAATCTTTTGAAGGGAAGAAAAATTAAACATTTAGGAATCATCTATTTTTTGGACAAAATAAGGCTCCTAAACTTCTACCTTAGATTGGATATGAAGAAAAAGAGAATGATTCATTTAAAAACTTTTTCAAAAATATTTGTGAGGATAGATTGACGGATCAGTAAAATAGTCACGAAAAATATTTTGATAGGTTTGCAATTGATCGCACCTGATGAATCTGCATGATTTTTTAGAACAACCATGTAAGCTTGATCATTCTTCTTTTATAACAAGTTGTCTCGCTATCTCAAATTTCATATTCTGAATCAAGAAGTGTCATTTTGCAAAAAACAGAACGGTCCATTAGATGAAAATAATAAAACAATTTCACAAAGAAACTTGTATAAAAGTGAATAATATTTTGTAGTAAAATAATATAACTGTTGGAGAAATATAACCGTTGGAAGAATATGTCTATTGGAAGAATTAAACCCTTGAAAGAGTATGACTGCTAGAAAAAGAAAATTGTTGAAAAGTTATATATTTGTTGAAAAAAATATGACGTTTGGAATAATATGAAAGTTAAAAAAATATATAAGTAAAAAAATATCGTGTTTTAATGTATGCTTTTTTAATAGAAAATAAACATTCTAATTACTATTATAATTGAAAAGTATATTAAGATTAAAAATAAAAATTTTAATAAAATAGATATAAATTTAGAGAATTTGATGTTAACGTAAAGAAAAATTCTTGGAAGAAGTCACTGTTGGCAGAATCTATTTTTATACACAACATGTGTTTTCATCCAGACCGTCTATCTTTTAAAATTAAAATTATGAGAAGAAAAATGAGAAGAGAAGAAGAAACCACATAATGAATATAAAGTATACACTACTATAATAATTTCTCTCTAACATTACTCTAACGTAAAATGGTTAGGTAAAATGAAAATAAGTAGACTTTCCAAAGCCTATTAAAAAAAAAAAAAAATAGCCACTTTACAGTTTCTGTCAATGCTCTGAATTTTTTACAGTTTACATTAACCTAAACGGCGCCGTCTTAGTTTATAGAGGGCAAGAGAGCCACCCGCCACTCCCAAACCCAAACCCGAACCGGCGAACCCTAGAACCTTCTCTCCAGCGGCCAGCTAACCACCGCTCTAAACTCTCAAGCTTGAAATCTCCTCGTCTCTGCGGCTGTGCCGACTGCCAACTGCCGACTCCCGACTCCAAGCTTCCAGGCCTCAGTTCCACTGCTTCGTTTCAAGTTTCTCTCTCTGTCTCTGTCTCTCTCGGCTCTCTCTGTTTCGGTTTTTCTAAGACTCTACTTTTTCTCTCTCTGTTTTTTTTTTTCAGTCACTCGAGTAGACAGTAAAGCGTGCTTTCGTTATTTCTGGCTCGGGATAACTGAATATTGCTGCCTTCTCAGAGGTACATGGGTCTTGGGCATTTGTTTTTTTTTTTGTTAAATTTATTTCTAGGGCTCCCCATTCAGTCTTAATTGGTTTAGTTGCCCAAAACGGTAAATTTTTGTATGTGATTTGGTCGAAGAGCTTACAAATTGTTCATATTCTGTAACTTGATTGTGTGTCTATGGCATGCTAATTTAGTCCGCTGATGATGGGCTGGTCTGCGTATGCTGAATTGAATTAAAGAAGAAATCTTAATGTCTCATTGTGTTTTTGGGTGCATTGTATCACTGTATGTCTGTGGCTGCGCTATACCTCAACACACAAATACACTACACAGCCCCTAGTTTAGTTGGATTTTGAATTAAACAATCATCTGGGCATTGGGTTTATATTTTTCAAGAGGCAAAATCATGGTGCAATCACCCTTTCCTAAGATACACAGTTGAATCAAAGATTCAAAAAAAGGCAATTATAAAAAAAAAAAAAAGCACACGAGTTGTTTGTACTGAGTTATATGCTAACTTAAGCAATAAAATGAACATCTAAAGTGTCAAAATTTACGTATTGACCAAATAAAAAAGGTCCAGATGAGTAATAATAGTTAACACAGATAGTTTATATTTTTTTCAAAGAAGTAAAAAGTGCTGCTTTTGTGCTCTAAGCTCACTAAAAAAGCACGCTTTTAATGTTCTTAGCAGCTTTGGCCTTGGTGCTTTGTGCTTATGTGCGCCTTTACCAACATTGAAAATGGTTTAGTGCAATCATCCTTTCCTAAAGTTTCAGCTTTTAGCCTTAGTTGCCCCGTATTTTGAACTGAGAGAAAATGCAGTATTTAAAATACTTACATCACCAGAGAGACTTGTAAACTTGTAAATATAGTTATACTGTCACTTCTGGTCTGGCCTTTGCATCTGTGGGTATATAAAGGTTTAAATTTTGTATGAATTGACTTTTTGGTTTTTGCAATTGGATGTCTCATGATAATTTTAAGACTCCGCTATGCTTTAAAGATTATTCTATACAGATTGTAATCTTATCCAGTTTTGTTTTTAACCCCTTTGTAGTTGATGGAAGATGATTTTCATGTTTTTATTTATTAAACAAATATATCGTATGCTTATTTGTGACTCTGATGATTGTCTTGTTTTTGCCATTTTGAATCTCACCCTTGCTCTCCTCTGGTCCCCTAACGCTTTGTTTGTGAAGTCATAAAAGAATAAAAAGAAGGAATATATAAAGTACAAAGAAATGTCCTTGTATATGAATTTTTGATAGGTTTTTTATTTGTTTTTTTATAAGAATGTCCTCGTATATAAATCAATAAAACAAAATGTTTACCATATATCAGGTTGCCTTACTTCTCTGTATATTGCCCTTGAAGAACTCATGTCCTTTCTATTTTGGCAGAAAATTTGGTTCATAACCAATCTTGTGTACGGATCTCTGACATATCCATTTGGGAACTCAAATATGTCAAGTGGTGGCCCTGGACTTGAATCACTTGTAGATCGTATGCAAATACTTGACAAACCCTTTCCATTCTTTTATGTTTCATGTATTTATTAACCTGTAGGCAAGGTGTTTTGTCGGTCTTTGTACAAGGCACTAGCCTAGGTGCATTGAGGTGTAAGCTATTCAAATGACGACTTTTTTCTTTTCTTTTCTTTTTTACAGATAAAAAAAAAAAAAATTAAAGGTTGTGTAACTATGGAGTAGAAGATTTTGTGAAAACTTCTTCTGCAAAAAATATGTCTATAGCAGTTTGAGGTCTCCATATACATCTCTTATCCACATATATGATTGATTACAAAAGAGTAATAGTCAGAGTGTTTTCCGTTTGTTTGTTTAGACTTAGTGGAGGTGAGGGAATTCAAAGAGTAAATTGTAGAATGGTTAATGTGTTAAACGTTGTACTCTAAGTGAAGATTTACTGTGAGAAGGAAAAACATTTAAATCCCATCAAGATTGCTCAATGATGTACCAGAGTCTGTGGAGCATACTTTGTTCCAGTATTATTGGTTATACATTAAAGAAATGACACCAATTAAATAAGAGAAACAGAAATAAACATGATGATTACTTCTGTTTCAAATTTTTAGTAACGAGTGCAAGCATTTTGCGTCATGTTTGGAAATGAAAGACATTATTTAAATGACATTAAGATCGTTCAAAGGTTTAGTAGACTATGCAATGCATTCAATCTAGTAACTTTGGTTGACTGAGTTACGAAAAAATAAGCTAAATATAAACGAAACAGAAATGATAGTAGTAGTCCATCCAGTTCATCTCTCAAGAGTCAATGCACATTAAGCACGGCAGGTGGTGCGCCTTGACTTGTGAAGTTTATGCCTATTACGACTCAAGCATAAACTTCTATTGCTCGAGGCATCATTTGAATCCCTCTTCCCCCTATAGGTATGATTCAAAGCAAGACTGAAAACTTTGGTTTATATTTATGGTGGGAAAAAGTGATTTTAACTTTGGTGTTGGTTCTCAGTGTTTCTTTGTCGTACTCCTTTTTTTTCTTTAAAAATTTACTCCCTATTCATTTTGTCTGTGCAGAAACTATATCAGTTATCACAAATGATGGACGCAACATAGTGGTATGTTACATGATATTAGCCCAATGGACCAGCTAGATCTTATGAATGAGGCAATAATTGTATTAACAAATTTGGTTTTCAATTCAGGGAGTTCTAAAAGGCTTTGACCAGGCTACAAATATTATCCTTGATGAATCTCACGAACGTGTCTACTCCACAAAGGTTTGTACCCTTAGCTTGACATGACTCAGGTTCTTTCTCTCTTTTGGTGCATGTGCAATTGGAGGTGAATCTCGAGAACCAATATATTTCTTAGTCTGACTTCTCCCAACTTTATCCACATTTGGCCTACAAAATGGAGCATTTATTAGCTTCCCCAGGAAGATTTCAGCGTCTTTCTGTGAGATCACCCTTGTCTTGATGCTGCCATATATATATATATAAATATATATATTTTTTTGCGGGTTGGGGGTTGTGGTAAGAGTGCTGAATGGTTTAATTTTTGGTTATTTTGCTAGTGATAGTGGACTTTCACTCTGCTTAGTAACTTGACTCTGGCTTCTTCTGATCCACAGGAAGGTGTTCAACAGCTTGTGCTGGGTTTGTACATAATAAGGGGTGACAACATGTAATACCTTTTAACTTTGTTTCATCCGGCAGGGAAAAGTGTGAGGATTTATGTCCTTTGACATTTTTAGTACATGCGATATCATAACCTATATGCCTTGATTCTTGCAGAAGCATTGTTGGGGAGCTGGATGAAGAGCTTGATTCGAGTCTTGATTTATCGAAACTGAGGGCTCATCCCCTTAAGCCTGTTATCCATTGATCAGTTAGGAAAGGTGTAAGTAGAGCAGCTAGAGCTACTATACTATCATGAGCGATTAATATCTACAAAGAAATGTCGGAACATTTAGGTATAATGATGAAAATTCTATGTGCTATAAGCTTTTGAAAGTGCTGAATGTTCTGTCTGTTCTTATTTTGTGTTACTTTTTCCTTTGGTTAGGGATTAGTTGCAGTACTGATAGCTTTCAGTCGAGTGCTAATATAAATGAACATTTCCTAAGCTTTTATCAGCTATTAGCCATGATCTAGTGATAAGCAAATGTTGCGGATTGCCTTGGTATATTCTATTGAGGTTAGACTAAGTGTTGTTGTTCGTCTTCTTCACGTTTTGATCAAAAGTGACACAATTTAAATGAATTGAATAGATTGTGATTTCTACTGCACAGGTGTTCTGTCCTTAAAAACCTGATACACTGTTCGCTTGGGTTTTCAGTCTAAGATAGTCAGTCTATTGGTATATTGGGTAAATCATTTTCCTAGGTTGTTTAGAAATGTTGCTGAGTAATATCACCAATCTGTAAACACTAATAAAATATTTAGATCTTTTGCAGCCAAGAGATGTGAGAATTCTAATAACTCATGCAGACTGGCTATTGTAAGTTTGTAACAAATGGCTTATAAAGAGTAGATGATCCACTTGAATTTGGCTCCTGTCCTTTTCATACCTTTTAACACTTGCACAGAACAGAAATGTAGAACACTAACTTGTACATGTGAACATCAAACTTTTGGAACTACTTGTATGCTTATGGCACCTAATTTAGACCCCGCTTTTGTTGAAAAGGCGCATAAAGGAGGTGGGACAAAAAACAAAAAAACAGAAAAAGAAAAGAAAAGAAAAGAAGCCCGCACGATAGCGTGTGGACATAAAACTTCCATGAGGATCCATGCCATGGTTATTTAATTCAAGGATCTCTTCTTCTAGGAGTTTAGGGTAAGTTTGCGATGGATGCGTGTTCTCTTTTTTTATTGGAAAATATTTTAGTCACACATGGACTACATAAAAGTAAACTCATAAACTGATGTGACTTGATATGATACGTAAGATTGTAACAGATTTCATAAAGCAACATCAGTTTGTGAGTTTATTTTCTATAATCTTTTTGTGTTTGTAGCAGTTCTCTTTTCTCTTTCCTCAAATGTAAGGCATTGATAAGGAACGCATAATAGGATATAATTCAAGTATCAAAATAAAAATAATGTTATTATATTAGATATAAGTCTTAAATAAACAAGTTGCATGTAGGTTTTTTGTAAAAAGACGAGTCTCACTATAAAATTTTTTTTCTACATTTTTTTAACGTGGGATCTATTTTTTTACAAAGGTCTGAGGAAGACTTGTCTATTTGAAACTTGAAAAAATAATTTACTTGTCTATTTGGAACTTGAAAAAATAATTTATCATCAAAATAATATAGCATCGAGATTCTCTCTCACCCAAAATGCGCAAACCAACAATCTCCAGGTCATTTCTCTTGGTACCAAATCTTCAATCCTTTTTGTTTTTTATCTACCGGTTAAACTTATCCCAAGTTTGATGATAACCTGACTATTAAATTTTTCCCAAGTTGGGAGTGGGGAAATAACCCAAATTGCAGTTTTAGTTCAATTATTATTCTCTTTTTAGTTAATGCATGGATCAAGAATTGGTTGGGACGAACTCATTGAATGCTTATGGCAACATCTCGTCATCTCAAGCCATATTTAGAAGGATGCATCCCAATTCAATCATGGAGGAAGAACATTATTGTTTTTTTTTTGGCATTTTTTTTGTGGTCCCCAACACCGAAATAATTGAATTATACAAAGTCAATACCTAAAAAGGTTTTCAATTAAAATTTCAACTTCCGTACTCCTCAAGGAAAACTACTATATTTTCTCATTAATGTGGCTAGAAAATTTTTAAGCCTATAATGTGTAAAGGTTCTAGACCAAGGTATAAACCATTATATACATTAATTAATATCTCTGAGTTTTCTAAAACTCTAAAATATGGTTTAAAAAATATGTTTAAAATTCATAAGTCATTGTAATCATGCACAAAAGTCAAGAAAATAATGTTTAAACCAACATCATGTACTTTAATTTGATGATATAGCTGTTCATTATGGTAAGAAAATTAGATAAGCTTAGTGATAATTAGGTCTTGAGAACGACTGCATGAATATGACGTATCTATTAAAAAGAAAGAAAGAGATCCATTCAGAATGACATTCAAATCGACCCAGAGCCAAAAAAACAATAATAATAATAATAATAATAATAATTAAAAAAAAGAAGAAGAAATAGTTTACTAACAACTAAGATCTTCCTGAGATTGCTAGACATTTTTTTTTTTTTTTTGTAAAGATTCCTAACATGACCATTAGAAAATGGCACGATGTCTTGCAAATCATATATAATCTTTTATAAAATTTTCATAAATATGTGTATTAAATGTTTGGATGAATGCAAGAAGTATTATGGTTGGAGCTCACCTCCTGACTTTTTGGGTTGAGGGAAAAAGAAAAGAGTGGGTTTTGTCCTTCTTAACTTTATTATAATGTCATTTTCAGGTCAATTCCAACCAGGCAATGGACAGTTGAAGTGCTTCAAGCCTTCAACCCTAAAGTCTGGCTTGGTTTTCTAAAACTTCAATGGTGTGGGGGTAGTGAGGTCCCATAGGTAGAGAAATTTGATATGTCATTTATTCCTATCTATTAAAACGATGCTTCCCGGCCAATGTAATCCGTCAAGTGAGAGGATGTGTGTCAAATGGAAAATCTTGTAAGATTCACCATATTCTTCTGTCATACATGAGACTATCAATAAATCTCACGAAATAAAGTCAAGAAAAGGTAAGTCGATTAGACTAAGACGTGATTTAGATAGTGAGTTGAGATGAGATGAGTTAAAATGAAAATTAAATAAAATATTGTTAAAATATTATTTTTTAATATTATTATTATTTTGATATTTAAAAATGTGGAATTGTTTATTATATTTTGTGTAAAAATTTAAAAAAATTGTAATGATGAGAAGAGATGAGATAAAACAGTTTTAACCCAGTTTGGATTCAAAAATCACTTCAACTCATCTCATTGTTATAACTTGTTAAATTTTTCATATAAAATATAATAAATAATTCAATTTTTAAATGTCAAAATAATATTATAATAATATTTTATTCAATTTTTAATTTTCATCTAAAACCATCTCATTTCATTTCCGAATCTCACCGAAACAAAAATGACTCTGGAAGTTGTAAATTGGTCCCTACAATTTTATAACCCTGTGGCCTATAATTCCACCCCAAAAATAGTTGACAATTACGGGTCAAGATTGAACTAATAAATACCACTTCCAAAAAAAGAAAAAAGAAATAGCATGCCTAAATCTGTCCTGGAGAAAAGCATTGAACACCAAAGTCGTTGCATATGCTGTAGAATGGCAATCCATTAAAGTGATGCTTGAATGAAGCACCATTTTTTTTTTTCACAAAAGTTGCAATTTGTGACTAAAAAAAGGGAAAATATACTCGATCGCACCATTGTAATACTAATACTAGATGTTTTACACTTCCACACCACATATTAAAAACGTTTATACATCCTAATTTCCAACTACATAAAAAAAAAAAAAAAATTTTGAGAAAAAGTAATCTTGTCAAATTTTAAATTTTAAGANAAAAAAAAAAAAAGTACCTTGTTTTGTGTACCACTTTCATTCAAGCTACGTTCCATAATTTAATTTTCCCACCCTTTTAAGCCACATGCATATTGTCATTTAGCTAATTAGTTTTTAATCAAAGGAATTAAAAACTTTATATTGAAGTAATAATCTTATTTACACAACAAAGAAGATTATAGTGAGATGAGATTAGAAGAGATAATTTTAGATGAATTGAATAAAATATTATCAGAATATTATTTTTTAATATTATTATTATTTTGATATTTTAAAACTTTGAATTGTTTATTATATTTTGTGTAAAAATTTAAAAAAATTGTAATGATGAGATGATATGAATTAGGAGTGTTTCTGTATCCGGCCTTTAGAATAATATTGACAAAAATAATTTTTTTAAGAATATAAATAATCTTGACTTATGATTTATATAAAAATGTCTTATGATATATTATATAATTTAGATATTTATGATAATAATAAGACAAATTAGCCCTTAATATTATATATTTTAACATGATTAGAAAAAAAGGATGGTTTTTGTATTTTAGTAGAAGAGTGTCTATCTGTATCATTTACCAAAAAAATATAATAATCCAAAACGCCTGTAAACCTCCACGTGCACCATAGGTCCCCCACTAAGGTAGCAAAAAAAATTATTATTTATTTATTTTTTCTTCTTACCTCATCAAATTAAATTCCAAGCATATATAGAGTAAAATAAATAAATAAATAAATAAATAATTCACTCCAATTTTTTCAATCTAATACAAAAATAATATTTTTGTCTCCTATCTATCTCCAAGACTGATGGAGTTTATTTATTTATCTATATTTATTTTTTTTCCTTTGTTTTGGTGGCAAGGCAGGCATTGTGTTGAAAAGTCCAGTTTGTCCCCACGAAATAATTATTGTGTGGTTTATTTGATTTTGCTTAAAGCCAAAGGTGTTCATAAAATAACTCACATGTAGAATGGCCGTGAAGGGCACTCCTGTATATCAAGTTTGATAATCAACAGATTTACTTATCTCTGAAATAATATTATCACGAATTTGTTAAGTGATAATAATACTGTTACTTATTAATATATAAATATAAATAATAAAATCTAACTTATCTTTCTGTTGACTTAATTTTTTAGAATAAGTGGTAATTTCATATAGTATTAGAGTAGATGCTGATTTCAAACCTTGATTCTACACAGTAAATTGATATGAAAGTTGAATAAAATATTGTTAAAATATTATTTTTTAATATTAATATTATTTTAAAATTTAAAAAAATTAAATTATTTATTATATTTTATATCAAAATTTATAAAATTTATGATAATGAGATGAGGTGAGTTAGTCGAAAGTATTTCTCAATTCAAACCAAATAATTCTTTAATGACAAGCAAGTAAATGAAAATATTGGAAGAAAAACCTGAAGTATAGCTATTGGCCAAAGAGCAGCCTCAGACCGTCGGTTTCGGATGGGTGTCGGAAGTATGGCACGTTTATATATAAAACATTTTTAATCCATCTAATTTTTTCTCATCATTATAATTTTTTTAAATTTTTATATAAAATATAATAAATAATTTAATTTTTTAAATTTTAAAATAATAATAATATTAAAAAATAATATTTTATTAAATTTATCTAAAACTATTTCATATCACTAACTATCTAAATAAGCCGGAGCCTCGGACCGTCGGTTTCGGATGGGAGTCGGCCGGCAACGTCGGTATTAAAGTCATTGCGGAATCTGGTTGCCCCATTTATCAAAACGTAGCATTACTTTCTAAAAGTAGGATTAATTTATGTTGACACCCAACCCCATTCACATGTTGCTGACGTGTAAATAATCTAGCCATTCTCTCTCTCTACCTATAGCTAGTAAGAAAATAATGTTCAGCTACGAAGGACATTATTGTCAAACCAAAACAAACATAGCAAATCTGGGATTTCTGCCTCTGTTCACTTCTCATTGGCCCAACTCACGGAAGAGGTAAGAAAATGTTTTTTTTTTGTGGTTTTCACTTCCTTTCCCCTCACTCACAAGCATCACCACCACCACCACAACGTCCTCCCAGTAGCACTTCATCACTTCTGTACAGAGAGATTTTAGAGGGAGAGGAAAGAAATTTTGCCTTTTCTTCTTGGCCTTTGTTCCAATCTGATATTTTCTTCTTTTCAGTGATTGCTGCTTTTATTGTTAACGTTATTTTCTTCAGCTGAGTGGTTCAGATTCACAAATGGAAAACTGGATTGTCATCAGATTTAATGGCGGTTGGTGTTTATGAGGAAAAAGTTAGTAACTTTGTTATCCTGTTTCCTCTATTTCTAAAGGCTACTTTAATACCAGTATGTCCTCAGTCCGAGCAGATTATATTAATTTGGGTTTAATATTTGTTGTTAGATCCACCCGAATTAGCAGCAAGAAAGCTTGATGGGAAGTACTTTTTGTTAGGAACAAAACGGATCCAAACTTTGTTCTTGTTGGTGGTTTATGGGAGTATTTCTGGTTTCCTAAGCTTTTTGTTTGATTTCATCAGAAGGGTCATAGAGAAATCTTCAAAAACTAGACTATTTTTTTTTTCGTTAGCTCAGCTTCGAGCTTTTATGGAAGAAAATTGAAGAAAAACTGAGAGAAGCAGATGGAGTCAGATCTTCAACGACACCACCCTAATTTTCATAATCGTCAAAACCAACATCACCAAAACCAGATGAACTCCGGCTTGACGAGGTACCGTTCGGCCCCAAGCTCGTATTTCTCAAACATCATTGACAGGGAATTTTGCGAACAATTATTCAACCGGCCTTCGAGCCCCGAAACAGAGCGAATTTTCGCTCGTTTCATGACCAGTGGTGGTACAGATGACGATGCATCAGAAGTGGAGGCAAAAGAGGCAAATAGGCAGCAGTTGCCACAGTTTATGGCACCAGTGAACAACGAAGCAGCAGGGGTTCTTGAGCAGCAGAACAATTATGTTTCTGCTTCTCAGAATTTTTACCAAAGCCCATCACGGCAGCCTTTGCCGAATCAAGGCTTGAATTCAAGTGTTGATGCTGGTTCTTATCCCATGGGGATGGATCGAATTTTGCCTCAGATGAAGACGGGTGTTGGTAATAATTCAAGTCTTGTCCGGCATAGTAGCTTACCGGTCGGATCGTTCTCCGACATCAATGTTGAAAACAGTACGTATCTGTTGTATATTCATATTTATTGTTTGGTTCTTGGCAGATATGAGAGGACATAAAGGAAAATACTTGCAGCAAGTCATTACTAACCCTTTTTTCTTTTCTTGTCTATTTGATTTTTATGTACTTATATTTTGCTTTGCATAGCTTGAAAAGATTTTGAGCAGTTTTTTTAGTGACATGTTTAGTTTTATAAACGTTTCTGGTTTAGTTATTACTTTTGGGTAAAAAAATGGGAAAAATGGCAATTCAGCTGTCTTGGCAAAAATAACTTATTGGATAATAGATCAAGTTACTTAAACTTGATTTCTGATCCAAAAGTGTTCTTGGTTTTGCTGATGTAAAAGTTTTCTGCATAGGTTCCTAGTGGTTACAATTTCAGAAAGGTACTAAACAATTATTGGCAATTGGCAGGCTTTGCTGCAATGAGAGGGACGGGAAATTTTGGAACAGCTAGGAGCACTAATGAAGACGCATCTTTTTCTTCTGCTAGCCGGTTGAAGAATTACTCATCAGGGCCACCTTCTTCAGCTGGGATAATGAGTCCAATCGCCGAAATTGATGACAAAAATATGGTGGCACACAATCCAGACAGTGGGAATTTTGGTGAAGGTCGTGGGGACGACTATGTCACAGGTTTCCCAATTGGTTCTTGGGATGACTCTGCCATGATGTCTGATAACATCACTGGCCTAAAAAGAGTTAGAGATGATGATGCAAAGACATTTTCAAACCTGAAAGTGTCCGAAACTCAGGTAGTGTATATACATATCTGATCCATTGTGTTTCCATCTTTAATATTCCTAATTAATCGAAGTTTTTGGTTGTTGATCAGAATATGGAGTCTGGAAATCGTCCTCCTACTGGTTTGGCTCATCACTTGAGCTTGCCAAAAACTGCAGCAGAGATGGCTGCCCTTGAAAAGTTCTTGCAGTTCCAAGATTCTGTTCCTTGTAAAATTCGAGCTAAGCGTGGCTTTGCCACTCACCCACGAAGCATTGCCGAGAGGGTAATGTTTTAGTCCCCATCAGATTCATGTTTTTATTTCATTGTATATGGTTCAATCCCTGTACTTTTACTTGATTAACAAAATGGAACTGCTTGGTCAGTTCATTTGAAAAAAGGGATGATTTAGACAAATACATGATGCTAAAACTTCTTTATATCTTCATTTTCTTGTGAAATTTCAGGTGAGAAGAACCCGAATCAGCGAACGGATGAGGAAGCTACAAGATCTTGTCCCTAACATGGACAAGGTACAAACTTGTCTTGAATTTCTTCCTTGAAGATTGCCTTTGAGGGGGACTCATGTATTTCACTTTTTCTTTGCAGCAAACAAACACAGCAGACATGTTAGAATTAGCTGTCGAGTACATTAAAGGCCTTCAAAAACAAGTGCAGGTATATTCCAACAAAGATTCTTGAATGAGTATCACCCAATATTCAAAAAAAAAATCAACCCACCATATTTAATCTTATATTGTAAATTTAACCTTCTCATTCATTCCTGTGTTATTATATCAGACACTTTCTGATAACCGCGCAAGGTGTACGTGTTCAAACAAGCAGCAGCCATAGTGCAAGAAGCCATAAGAACAGATAGAAAGCAAAGTGAGCTTCGATCTCGTTTGTACTGAAAGAGAATAAAGTAGTGAGCCATGAATTGTGTGGGTGTACAGGAGAAAAGCGTGGTCGTAGTCTTGAACTGTACAGTGCATGATCTTCTAATTGCATGCAAATGTATTGTTAGTAGTGGAGCTCAGCCGAAACAATGAATTTTATCCTCTAGAGAGAGAGAGAGAGAGAGAGCGAGAGAGAGAGAGAGAGAGAGACTATGGTTTTAACTCTACCGCCCGCTTCCCCCATCTTAAAAGTAAAGAGAAATGCCATCGATGGCTGTTGAAAGAAATGGTACGGGTAACATGTGGATGTGGGCGTTAACATGTGTTTTTTTTTTTTTTCTCTTTTTATTGTTTCTTTGGACATATTTGACAAAGACGAATGAGTGAAGCAGATTAACTCTTTTCATGTCAATAAAGGGTGTTTTTTTTCCTCGAGTCTTGGTTTTTAGTGCAATATGTAGTTTCCCCTTTTTGGACGTGGACATGATTCGATGTGCTACTCTATATGCTTTTCTATTCCAGGGTTGGTTTTGTTTAAAGTGTGTAGTTCGATGCATGCAGGTCTATGTGCTGTGACTAACACCAGACATTCCTAACTAGCTTTTCATTGTCTTTTCCTTTTTGGTAATGGAGAATGGGGTTGGCTTGTATGTCCAAATTGGTACCTGCCCATAATTAGTTACCTAAAAGAACTACTCCGTGATCTATCTAACAAGGCCATTAAGGCACTCTCCTTTTCTTTCCCTTGCCTTACAGGCCTTTTAAGTTAGTGGCCTCAAAGAACTACTCCATCCTACAACCTCCCATTAATTCATGGTCTTTTTCAACTTGCCTAACAGAGTAACAAGCATTATCTTTTACACGTATCTATTCTGAATTAGCTTTAGTAAGTTTAAAATGGAGAAATATAACCAAAAAGACAAAGACGAGCTTAGAAATTGAGCTGTATACTGTCAATAACTGATGGGGTGGGCATATTGTTTTTGTCATCTAGCATATTGAAGAATAATTTCATATTACCTGTGGATAAAGTTTTGGACATGTTTATAAAGAATGAACAATTTTCTCTTGGAGAACTGGTTTTTTAAGATGAGTTAGGCCTATGAATTTCTTCGTATTATCAGAGCCTGTCCTAGGACGAATGGGGGCCACACTATTTACTCCGTGACAAGTTTCAGAAAAAAATACTAGCCTGCACGTGAGGGAGGGTATTGAGGAATAATTTCACATTACTTGTGGACAAGGTCTTGGACATATTTATTAGGAATGAACAAACCTCTCTAAGAGAATTGGTTTTATGAGATGAATTAAGCTTATAAATTCTTCTAGCCAACCCATTCTTCACAATCTTGCTAGGTGCATCCTTTTAAATTTCTTTATTCGAAAGATAGATTCCATTGCCCTATATTATTTTCGAAAAACGGTATCTTTACATTTTATCTGAAATAAATAGCATCCATTTAGTTAAAAATATAGTGGGGACCTTCAAAGCTACGTGAAGCTTCTCTGACAGTAGACCTGAGTTCTTGGATGAGCCCAATGAAAATGACATTGCCAGAAAGGATACACTCTGATCAACAATTTTCATGTTGCTTTACAACTTCGGAAATTGTCCATCTCCAACGCTCCAAATTAATGTCTACACGTACGCGTCTCGTGCATCTCTGGATTTTCGACTGTTTGATCTCTCTATTCCGGCCATCACCTACCATTTTCCGACTGCTTGTTTTAATCTCTCATTGTACTCCTCAAAGTCACATCCTTTGGTTTCCCAACGTCCCGTTACATTATTATTGCCTGGCCGAGAACGACGAGGAAAATGAGTTTTTTCCTACAATTTTCCTGTTATGATGGACGACACTTGTTCTCCCGTTTTTCATGGTCCTTCTAGATCTTCAAAAAAGTGAGAAATTCCCTTTTATTTCACTCAAGTGAATAAAAACATGGGCCGAATGCCGAATTGATTATATTCGGCCCATCAAACAATCATGGCCCTTTACCAGGAGCATGATTGGGCTGAGTTTGCCTTCATCTGGGCCGAAAGAAAGTTTGTATTTTATATAAAGTCTAAACAATCATGGCCCATGTTGTTAGGGCTGTAGCTCTCTATTCTGAACAATGTTCTGTTTGCTTTAACTTTTATGGCCGAAACCAAAACTAATCTCTTTCTTTCTCATAAATGAAACAAAAATAAGATCAAAATTGTGTGAATAAATATTATATTTGAGGAAACAAATCTATATCTCATACTCTGCACACTTCATTATGAGAGCCCTGACCACAGACTGGGTTTCGTCTAAAGTCAAGCTTGGTAGGCTGTAAAGTAACGCTAAAAACAAATAAAGAAACAAACAAACAGGAAAGTTATGATTCCTCTGCTTTCTTTGTTGTTTGATTCATGGTAAGAGTCCACAAAGAAATGAGATGATCTCCACCGACACAACGCCTGTCATGCCAGGTAATATCTTTAGCCGTGTAGGTCCATCACTTCCCTCTATGCGCTCTCCCTATAAGCAGAGAAGAGACCATACCATCCGACTCTGCTCTGCTCTTTGTATCTCTTCCTTCTTTCATTTCCTTTGATTTCTGCTATATCAAACCCAGAAAACATGGCCGAGGTTGCAGGCCTACTTCTCTCCCCCTTCCTCCAAGTACTCTTTGAAAGAGTTGCATCCCCTGAGTTCGTTGACTTCTTTCGAAACCGAAAACTTGACGGAAGACTCTTGAAGAGGCTGGAGATAGCATTGCTGTCTGCAAATGCGGTGCTCGAAGATGCAGAGGAAATGCAATTTACAAAGCCTATGGTGAAAAAGTGGCTTGATGAGCTCAAAGATGCCGTCTATGATGCAGAGGATATCCTAGACGAGATTCATACTGAAGTCTCGCGATGCAAGTTGGATGCTGAATTTCATACTGTCGCAACTAAGGTACGAAAAGCCATCTCTACTTCTCTTAATCCTTTTGTAAAGGAGATAGAACCAAAGATAAAAGACGTACTCGAGATATTGGATCATCTAGTAAAACAGAAGGATGCTATAGGTTTGAAAGAAGGCGTTGGAGCGAAATCATCCGGAAGATCTTCCACTACTTCTTTGGTTAAAGAATCTAATATTTTTGGTAGAAATGATGATAAGGAGGCAATAATTAATTTGTTGCTGTCAGATAATGTAAGTGGCAATGAGTTGTGTGTGATTGCTATTGTTGGCATGGGGGGACTGGGGAAGACAACCCTTGCTCAACTTGTATACAACGACAAGAGGATGGAGGGGCATTTTGATCATAAAGCGTGGGTTTGTGTTTCAGATGAATTTGATGTGTTGAAAATGACGAAAACAATTTCAGAGATACTTGGATTGTCAACTAACAGCGATAGTAAGAGTCTAGATTGGCTTCAAGTTGCAGTACAACAAAAATTGACAGGGAAGAAATTTCTTCTTGTTTTAGATGATGTTTGGAATAAGAATTATTCTGAATGGGAGGCCTTCAGCAACCCCTTTAGATTTGGGCTAGATGGGAGTAAGGTGATTGTAACCACACGGGAGAAACGAGTTGCATCAATCATGCACTCTACTGAAATTCACAAATTAAAGAAATTACAAGAAGAAGATTGCTGGAAACTATTTTCAAAACATGCATTTCATTCTGGTAACTCTGATGCTCATCTGGAGTTGGAAGTAATTGGTAGACAAATTGTGAAAAGGTGTGAAGGACTACCCTTAGCAGTAAAGACAATTGGAGCTCTCTTGTGGTCTGAACTGGATGTTAGCGAGTGGAATAAGATAATGAGGAGCGAAATATGGGACTTGCCTACTGGAATTATTCCTGCACTAAGATTAAGCTACAAATATTTACCAATACATTTAAAGCGTTGCTTTGCTTACTGTTCAATATTTCCTAAAGACCATTATTTCAAAAAAGAAGATTTAATCTTGTTGTGGATGGCAGAAGGTTTGTTGCCACAAGTGAAAGACAAAACAATGGAACAAATTGGTGATGATTACTTCGTTGATCTTGTATCAAGATCATTGTTCGAACAAGCAAGTATACATGAATATGAGAAAATGAGGTTCGGAATGCATGATCTTATCAACGACTTAGCAACATTTGTGTCTGGACAATTTACCTTTAGGTTGGAGGGTAAAAATTCTGTTGACATTGTCAACAAGACACGCCATTTTTCATTTTTCATGGAACGTGGTGATAATAGTGAAAAGCTTCGGGCGCTCTATGAGGCCAAGAGATTGCGTACTTTCCTATCAATACATTATAATTATAATGCAATGCAATTTGTGCATGATTTGTTGCCAACGTTAAGATGCTTGCGAGTTTTCAGTCTATTGTATTTTCAAAATTTGATCGAGCTGCCAGATTCAATTGGCAAAATCAAACATCTACAATATTTGGATCTTTCTTTTACTCCAATTAGAAAGATACCTGATTCCATATGTAAGTTGTGCAATTTGCAGGCTTTGAAATTATGGAGTTGTCAGAATCTTACTGTATTGCCAAGAGATACTAATAAACTCATCAGTTTGCGCCATCTTGATTTTAGTTATACTCCCATAAAGAAGATGCCAGTACTATTGGGTAATTTGCGTCATCTTCAGACTTTGACTAAATTTATTGTTGGTAAACAAAGTAGAGCGGGCATAGAAGAGTTGGGGAATCTTGCAAATCTTGGGGGAAAGCTCTGTATTTCGAATCTCCAAAATGTTGTATCTCCTATGGATGCTTTGGCTGCCAGCTTGAATGATAAAAAGCATCTAGAGGAATTGAATTTGGACTGGAATGACGAAAATAATACTTCAGAAAGTCAAAGGGCTGTATTGGACAGTCTCCAACCCCATGCAAACTTGAAAAGTCTCTCGATCATCGGCTATGGTGGTAAAAGTTTTCCGGATTGGATCGGACATCACTCATTTTCTAATATAGCATCTCTCGGTCTAATTAACTGCAAGTGTTGCTCTGTCTTGCCACCACTCGGACAGCTACCTTCTCTGCAGTCCCTTTCTATTGTTCAATTTAATGGTATCGACGCAGTGGGTCGAGACTTTTATGGGAATTGTTCTTCTTCAACGAAACCATTTGGAGCCTTGAAATTTATGAATTTTAGAGACTTGCCAAAGTTGGAGAAATGGTTTGCTTTTGGCGCCGAAAATGAAGGTGGAGCTTTTACTCATCTTGAAGGGCTTGAGATTGTTAACTGCCCCAAGTTAAAAGGAGAGTTGCCCATCCATCCTTCTTCTTTATCTAGACTTGTGATCAAAAAATGCCCGTTGTTGGTGACTTCACTTCCAAGTGCTACTACTCTACGTCAACTGAAGCTAAGAGATTGCAATGAGGCTCTCGTCATGGAATTTCCAATGGGATTGCAGAAACTCACAATTGGAGGATTTGAAGCGCTAGAGTCCATACCAGAGAGATTGATGGACTTCAACAGTAGTTGTCTTGAGGAGTTAAAAATTAGTGGTTGCCACTCCCTTACATCTCTGTCCAGTGCTGGTCTACCTTCTACATTAAAAATCCTTGAGATCAAAGATTGTAGTAAGTTAGAGCTTCCAATGCACAGGAACTATTCATCCCTTGAGAAATTGCGGTTAGAAAATAGTTGTGATTCTCTACAGTCCTTTCCATTAAACTTATTCCCAAATCTGAAATACATCAACCTATTTGGATGTAGGAATCTGAAGTCTATTAATGTTCCACAACAACATGAACTTGATTTAGTGGCCTTTTCATCAATACAAATAAAAGATTGCCCTAATTTCGTATCATTTCCGAATGGAGGATTGCGTGCCCCAAAACTTGGGCAGTTTCATGTCATTAATTGTCAGAGCCTGACATCACTACCTGACAAAATGCACATACTTCTTCCGTCTCTTAGGCATTTTAATTTACGGAATTGTCCAGAAGTTGAGTCATTCCCTGAAGGAGGCTTGCCTTCCAAACTAGCTTATATTTCAATCATAGACTGTGACAAACTCTTCGCCAATAGAAGGGGATGGGGATTGAGAAATCTGCCCTCCATTCAATACATTGGTATTGGAGGCAATTGTAAAGACGTGGATTCCTTTCCGGAGGCGGGGTTACTTCCCCCTAATTTGGTTTCTCTTTCCATCGTTGAATTTCCAAATATGAAATCTTTGGACTATAAGGCCCTTCGACATCTCACATCTCTTGATGCATTGTCAATCAATTCCTGCCCAAAGTTGAAGTTTATGCAAGAAGAAGGGTTGCCTGCCTCCATTTCTACTCTACGGATCAAACAATGTGCTTTGTTGGAGAAACAACTCGAAAGTAGAAAAGGAAAAGCATGGTGCAAAATTGCTCACATCCCCTGCATTTATATTAATGATAAAATGATTTGACCAAACTACAAGGCTAGCAAGAGTCCCCAATGTCAGTTATATGATCTACAACACAGATGGACGACGACAAAGGTATGTCCGGCTTTAACTATATTAACTTAATTCCCTAATATGATTTTCCATTCCTGTTTAAGCTTTGCTTTAAAACTATCTCGAGTGAAACATAATGCTTTGTGGATTGCTCCTTCTCCCTCGAATTGATTATTTCAGAAACAACCACAAGAAATTGAATGATTGACTTCGGGTAGTAACTTCTTTGCAGATATATATATGTATTTATCAATAATTCATAATTTTTAGAATTCCTAACATATATGTGAAGCATAAATTCCCATCCTTTTGACTTTTTAGCTAAGATCTTTGCTACCATTGGCTTTAGAAATGTTCTGTGCTGTTGTCTGACATATTCAAGGCAGTCTAGGGCCTAGGCAGATACGTATTTGTGAATGGCTTTAAAGCTATATAAATAGGTAGCATAAGTAACACTTCTCGACCTGAAAAGAAATTCAGTTTTATTTATTTATGTTAAAAAAATTAAAATATATGAGGTGTCAAAATGAGGGGACAAATAGAGTGGACAAAGTAGCATTTTTCTTACTTATTTACTTTAAAGTTAAACTATTTCATTGTATGTTTATAAATATATAAAAAAGCATGTGCTACTGATTGGAATCTACTATCTAGTATTGCATATAAATGAAATATTTATCACATTATGCATCAGCACTGCCCTAAACGCGTATTTTTGTAGAGGCACTTCACAATTGGAAGCCACTGAATTTTTTAGTACCATCAGCCATTAGAACTTTGAGATGAGAAACTGAAATTGAATTTTGATGGTGACATTATCTGTTGATTACACATTAATGCTGGTAAGTTTTCTGTAGTTTTCTCCAAGTTTCTATCTTCCTGGGACTCCAATTTTATGTTGTATATATTTATAACAAGCTCTCTCTGATCTCTCTCTCTCTCATTTTGAAGCAGGCCTTTATTGTAGTCATTCTCTCCTTGGACTAAATGGAATAGAGTAAATAAATATGCACTGCTGGTTCGCTGATGCAAGATTTTCAGATGAGGATCTGGCAATTGTTTTGCTTTGATTGTTCGATTTGTGAGAAGGAAATTTGGTCAATCTTTCCTTCTACGCCCACATTCAGAAGAGAAAGCTACTTTGTCTTCAATGATGTTTTTAGGCATTTGGGTGAGTCTGAATGTTTCAGTCTAATTCTGTACATAATGTCGTAGCTGCTTATTCAGTTGTTCCATTTCCGTATTACCTTTTATTTTTCCTTTTAAGTTCTGGTTTTTTTTTTTTTTAGGGTTGTTTCTTCTCTTTAAATTCTGAAACAAAGTTACAACTGATGTAGCTGTGCCGAATGAACTAGCCCCGTGGAGGCGTCACAGTCTGTGAGAATGGGTTGTCGTTGAGCATCCAGTGTATTCAAGTCAGAAGAGAACACTATATCATATATGCCCATTCACCGAGACAATTGCCTCTTAAATTTAGGAGTACGATGTCAAGAAGTCTTTTGCATCTATGATGATTTAAGTTTATAGTACTCTTACTACTGTTATCACTATACCATCTTCTTCAGGCTTGAATGCTCGTGGACATGGCTTGCAATCCTGCATCAGCTGCTTCTCTACCATTCCCGTTTTTCAGTTGGTATTTGTAATCTCTAATTAGCAGAGACTAGATATCTCTCACTTTTTCAGCCAATTAAATGGTGCAATTGTTAATTTCTCTTATAATTAAGGTGGTTTGATTAAATTTGAAGTCCAATAAAGGTAGAGCTTTTCTTAGTCTTTCTCAAGTTCAACGAAAGAAGAGTTTGGACGGACTAGAAAACTAATCCCTTGCTTCATTCACACTTTGGTTTGGCATTCTAGGGAAAAAAAAAAGGATTTTTGTATGCGTTCAAACGGTTATCCTTTCATTACCTTCTAAAAATGATATTTTAGACGGGTTTTGAAAATCCCTTTTAATTGAGACTTTTTGAACCATAGATATTTGGGAAAATAATAAATAATAAATTGTCTGAAATGCTCAGAATGTTTAACACAAACATTTTTTTTTTTTTTAAAGAGCAGAAGGTCACATTTTCTATAGTAACCTCCTCCCACTTTTATTGAAATAAAACCTCACTTATGGCGGAAGAATATCTTGGAAACAAAGTCAAGGCCCAAGGAGAAACCCAAGGAAGCCGCAACCAATAAGAAAACTTTTCTACTACAAGCCTATGGATCAAGAATAAACAGGAAAACCATAAAAAACCAGACCTAACATCGTAATAAGGGAAGACCTAAAAAATCCAAATGAAGCAATCCTCGAAGAATCCGCCCATTCGGGAATTGTGTCTCTAATACGATTTCCCGCCCATTAGGTGTTTCACAAATAAAGTCATCATCGTGTTGTTGGATTTCCTGCGAAAAATCCGCCCCCTCTGCTAATACATGATCAGCTTCGAAAACCCGAACTTCATCGCCCATAACCTCTGAAGACAACTCCTTGTTTCCTGTTTCAGAAGTCCCACCACTTATCGGATTTCTAGGCTTCTGTAATTGAGGGACAGCAGAGATAGGCTGTCTTGTCTCCATCCCTTCCTCTGGACGCTTGTTTTATGAGATACTCCCTGGAACTTCTGCCTCCTTCCTCCCTCCTCCCTTTACCCTTTCCTCCTCCCCCACTCCTCTTAGTTTTTTGAACTGCATTGCCCACCTTCTCAACACACTTTCCGCACGCAGCCACGTCCCAAACTGGGAACCTGTAGCTCCTTCCTCCCCTCTATTAAGTCTGGGTGCTTGACATCCTTGCTCTCCACGTAGAATATATCCACACTGAAATCAAATCATAGGTAACTTCGCGTATCGGAAATGAACCCAGTGCTTGGTGCCCTTGTAATTAATGAATCGCCCTCGGGCTATGGTTTTGTAGATTGCAATCTCTACTTTTACTCGGAGACAACACCCCCACCTAATGCCATTGTCTTGTACATCGACTTCCATCACCCGTCCCACCAAACTGCCAATGCGGTTTCCCCACTCCATGGTCATACAGCCCAAGGGCAGATTATGTATCTGTTACCAGAAAACTTCACGGTCGAGCAATAACTTTCCTGGTCTTATGTCTCCTTCATATGGCTTCATCAGGAACAGTGCATTATCAAAGAGCCACGGTTTACCATCGAGAATTATGTATTTATCCGCATGAGTCTCAAAAGTGATTATGAAAGCGTTTTTATCCACTTCTTGGAATGTAGCCCTTTTGCTTATCCTCCATATTTTTGTCATAGTGTTGCTAAGAACTTCCTTTCCAATAGATCGATCAGAACAGATCTTCCCAATCAAGCTTTCTAGCTCCTTTACGTTCCGCCCCCTCGCCACTATCGATTTCCAGTACCACCTCTTCCTCCTCTGTCAGACTAAATTTCCTCCAGTGATCCTCCAAGCCTTCCATCACGTTCCTTTCCAGATAATAAAGGAGAAATCTGACCTTTAAACGACGGAATAGAACCCTCCCTCACCACCTTTGGCTAAAAGTAACTCACAAGCCAGAGAGGAGACTTGGGTGATCCCCTAGGGGAGTCAGTCTTTGGGTATGCTTTTAGGTTTGCACTTGTTAAAGTTAGCTTTTGTTGGGCTTTACATTTATGAAGTTTAATTTGCAACAGGACATCTCCTGTTTATAAAATTCAATGGCCAGTGTTGCCTCGTGTTGGCAATCTAGACCCTTCTTTTCGGTAATATATATATATAAATATATATTTATATTTATATATTCTTAGGATTTTATGGTATTACACCCTAAGAATTTTAAGCAAAATTCATTTCTTCACATTCCTATGCAAATTGGAGGAAGTCTCTGTTTGGCTCATTAAAAAAGAAAAAAGAAAAGAAGAACCCCTTCTGGATAATTGTTTAACTTTCGGTGTAGTTAAGAGATGGATGGCTTTGCGCAAGTGATATGACGATACAAAAATAAAGAAAGAGAAAAAGTTTGAATTCTTATGTAAATTGAAGTAGTGTATCCCATTATTTGGTAGATCATAAACTATATTATAGTCGTCAAATTTACGTGATTTGAATAATTATTGACTCAAAAAAATTGATTTTTATAATATTGATCAAGATATTTATCTTTATCTAATTTCTTTTATAAACAAGAGTCAATACTTTGTATTTGATCACAGCTCAAAATATTAAAAATATATTCATTGAAATTCATCTCTCCCTCCCTTTTCTCTTTTCATTTTGGTTTCTATCTTATTTTTAATTTCTTTCAAGTCGCACATCCAACAATAAAAGGAACCTCAAAGTTGCCAAATTACAATGCCAAAAATGAGTCAGACTAAGTATTAGGAATGAAAAATGATACGCACAAGTTTCAAATCGATAAGTCTCGAGCAATCCCTTTATAAAAAAAGTAGAACTCACTTAAAAAAAATGAATAAATAAAAAACCTATTATTTTTTAGTAGAACCTCTTTTTTAACAAATGATTTGCTCAAGTAAAATGGATGTATTTTGATTATATAAGTTAGTGTTTTTGAAAAATAAAAGTAGATTCACATTTACCAATCCATGCTTTTGTTGCTGGTTCTTCTTCTTCTTCTTCGTGCAAGCAAGTGGTTAAGGAGGAAAAAAACAATGGATTTTTATGAGCATATGTCAAACCAGAGTGTTTCAAATGAGTTCAGTTGCCAGTATAAGTGATAGTGCACAAAAATCATATTTGGAAAGATTGACACCTTGATTGTGTGATCTCCAGTTGCAGTGATTTAATGCTTGATTTCTTGTAACTGTTGTACAGCTATACAATTCCTATAATCTTGTAGTTTCCGTTACAATCTTGTATCTATATATAGATATCAAATACAAAGGATACGTATCACTTTTCTCCAAATTATATCCTGTTTATGGTATCAGAGCTTTTCAAAGCTCCAACGAGCAGATCCTCCTAAACAATATGCCAGAAAATAACTCCTCTGTTTCCTCTAATCCTCAATGCTCCACGCCTCTTGTTGCTGTCAATGTTGCTGCCCAGCTTCCTCACAAGCTAACACCTACCAATTTTCCTGCTTGGCGGTGTCAATTCGAATCTCTACTCATTGGTTATGATCTTATGGGGTATCTCAATGGTACCCTACCATGCCCTTCTCTCAATGGTGTCTCTACTGCTAAACAGACTGCTGTCAAGGCTGCATACTCACATTGGATACGACAGGACAAGCTCCTGCTCAACGCCATTCTTGCTGGTGTTTCTGAGGGTGTTGTCTCTTATATTGCTACTGCTGAGACGTCCATGGAAGCATGGAAGACCCTCACACGACTCTATGCTAGTCGTTCTCGTACTCGAGTTATGCAACTCAAGGAGGACCTCACTCTTCTTCAACGTGGATCTCGGTCCATCACAGAATATCTTCACTCTGTAAAGAGCATCGCAGATGAGTTAGCACTCATTGATACACTTGTTACAAACGATGACCTTACACTATATATTCTTAATGGTCTTGGATTGGAATACCGTGAGATTGTTGCACCAATTCGCACACGTGCAACCTCTCTTACATTTGAAGAACTCCATGATCTGCTACTTGGCCATGAGCGCTACTTGAAACGTATGGAACATGCTTCCCATTCTACTGTTATTACAGCTAATGTCTCTCAACGCAGGTACAATAATTGACCATTTCAAAAGAATGACAAGAAACAAACATACTCTCGATCTGGAAATTTTGGTGGTCCCTCTCAGTCAAAGCCTAATGACAACTCCTCTGCTGATTCTGCTCAACGAGGCCGCCACTCAGGAAAGACTTGTCATTTTTGTGGCTTCAATGGCCACACTGTAACAGAATGCCGCAAACTTCGTCGTGTATTGGCACAAGCAAATTGCACAATCATGCCTCAATCTGAACCAAGCCGTTGGATGCTTGACTCGGGCGCATCTCATAATATCACATCTGAAATTCAAAACATGTCTATGCATTCTAAGTATGAAGGACCTGACGAGGTGGTCATTGGGGACGGCACAGGTTTGAATGTAACACATGTTGGTTCATCTCACCACACCATCTAAAACTTTTGCTCTTACAGACCTTCTCTGTGTTCCTTCCATCAATCGTAATCTTATCTCTGTTCATAAATTCACCTCTTCTAACAATTGTTCTGTTGAATTTAATCCCTCTTCTTTCTCTGTGAAGGATCTGAGCACGGGGGTGCATCTACTTCAAGGTAAATGTGAGGATGGCATCTACTATATGCCTTAGTCAACTTCTGTTCTGCGCAAACAACCTACGGCATTTGTTGGTGTCCGCACGTCCCTTGATGGCTGGCATTCACGATTGGGTCATCCCTCTACAAAAATTGTCACTCAAGTCGTGCGTTCATTTGATTTACCTCTACAAAATCCTCTATTTCCAAGAAAAGTCTTTGTGTTTCCTGTCAATGTAATAAAAGTCACAAGCAACCTTTTTCCATCTCATCCATGACTAGTTCTAAGCCTTTTGAATTACTTTATTCGGATGTATGGGGTCCATCTTCAATTACTTCAATCAATGGTTATCGCTTTTACGTTATATTCATTGATCATTTTACAAAATTCACTTGGTTCTATCCGATCAAACAAAAATCTGATGTTGAGAGTGTTTTCCTTAACCTTCAAAATTACATCACAAATCAATTTAACACTACTATCAAGCACCTTTACACTGACAATGGTGGTGAGTATCTCAAATTATGTCCTTTCCTCGCCAAACACGGTATCACCAATCTTACAACACCTCCTCACACACCTCAACACAATGGTGTCTCTGAACGTCGCCACCGTCACCTAGTCGAAACTGGTCTCACCCTTCTGCATCACTCTAAACTCCCATTATCCTACTGGTCCTTCGCTTTTGAAACTGCCTGCTATCTTATAAACCGAATGCCTACACCTCTCTTACATGGCAAAACTCCATTTGAATCTTTCACCCATCACCCACCAAATTATCTCAAGCTCCGCACATTCGGCTGCCTATGTTATCCATGGCTCAAACCATATAACAAGAGCAAACTTGATCCAAAATCCACCTGCTGTGTCTTTCTGGGCTACTCTCTAACTCAAAGTGCTTACAAGTGTCTCGATATCAAGACTCATCGTCTCTATCTTTCTCGTCATGTCGTGTTTGATGAACATACTTTTCCCTCTCTCTCAAACTCAAGAGACATACAGCTTCAACTCAGCTCTGACAGCACCAAACAAGCATCACCTGCAGTGGATTTCTTTGGCCCTATTCCACATGTTCCACCAGTTAAGCAAGTGCCTCCATCACTCACATTACCTAAAGAGAATCACTCCCCTGCACTACCAACTTCACAGCAGCCATCATCAGGTATGATCTCCATTTCTTCTTCACCACATTTACATTCAACCTTTGAAGCATCACCCAATCAATCCATTCAAATTGCTGCACCCGAACCTTTAGTGCACAAAAATCATATTTGGAAAGATTGACACCTTGATTGTGTGATCTCCAGCTGCAGTGATTTAATGCTTGATTTCTTGTAACTGTTGTACAGCTATACAATTCCTATAATCTTGTAGTTTCCGTTACAATCTTGTATCTATATATAGATATCAAATACAAAGGATACGTATCACTTTTCTCCAAATTATATCCTGTTTAGCCAGCGTATAATAGGTTTTTACATCGCCTTTTGCATTCTCGCACCACAAAAAAATAAAAAAAATAAATAAATTCTGCAGGACATAATTCGTTTGGTTAAAAATTTGTGATTATTGGCCATTGAATTTTAGCCGGAGATGTCCTGTTACTTTTATGACAGGAGACAAGTTGGACCAGTTATTTTTTATCTATAATATTAATTAAGAATATAAAAATATGTATTTTTTATTCTTCAACTCATCATCAGCGTATAATATTAATTTAAAATATAAAAAATGACGTAACTTAAAAAAGAAAAGAAAAGAAGAAGAATACCCTTTTTTAAATTAAGAAATTTATTATTTAAATATATTTTAAAAATTGGATGGGAATTTTCATAAAAAGAAATAAAACTTTCATCTCTACTCCATTTATCCTCTATTTATAAAATAAAAAAAATAAAAAAAATAAAAAAAAAACCAATATAACTTCCATCTCTACTCCATTCCTCAATTTATTATTATAAAACTCACGCCACTTCTAACATTTTAAGAAAAAATAAATATAGATAGAAGCTACTGTTAGGAAAAGTCATTTTACACACATTATGTGACATCATCTAGACCACACACAGAAGAGATGAAAAAAAAAAGATCTAGAGACAGCCACGTAATGAGTGCAAAGTGTGCACCATTACAGTGACTTTCCTCTAGCACTACTCTTTAAGAAGTCGTCAAAAGACTCAAAACAGAACAATACGTTGTGCTTTGGACAGATAACCATGCAAATTTACAAAGACCAAAAAGTTAGTCCGTGGACAAAGAATCAAAACAAAACAATACCTTGTGCTTTGGACGGAAATTTACTGTTCACTCTGGATTAATGATGATTATTTAATAGAGCATATATATATTTATATATATATATATTCTTTGGATTTTATGGAATTCCACCCTAAGAATTTTAAGCAAAATTCATTTCTCCACATTCCTATGCAAATTGGAGGAAGTCTCTCAAGTTTGGCTCATTAAAAAAAAAAAAAAAGGAAAGAAAGAAAAGAACCGGCCCTGCTAAAGAAAAGAAAGAAAAGAACCGGTCCATCTTTTAAAAGATGGACGACTTTGCACAAGTCATATGACCATAAAAAAAAAAATAAAGAAAGAGAAGAAGTTTGAGATAATGTCAAATAAAGACAATGTAAATTGAAGTGGTGTATTCATTATTTGGTAAATAAACTAGATTATAGTCGTCTTAGAGATAATGTCAAATAAAAAATTTGATTTGATTCTTATCTTATTTGATTCTTATAGGGTAGTACTATTATGCTCCCTCAATTTGTCTACTTGGTGTGTCTCTTAGTGTAAATTATATATTTTTTTTATTTCAAACATTTTTTAAACATGTTTAAATATTTTTTAAAAATTTCAAAAATGTCAATACACTAATAGTCACTTCCTTAATCAATAATCAAAAAATATTATTTAAAAAAAAAGTTAAATACATGAGCAGTCAAAATAAGGGAGCAAAATGAGAGGATATACTAGCATTATTCTTTTATATATAATTGTCAAATTTAAGTGATTTGAATAATTATTCACTCAAAAAATTTGATTTTTATAATGATCAAGATATTTATCCTTATCTAATTTCTTTGCAATTTCTTTTTATAAACAAGAGTCAATGCTTTGTATTTAATCACAGTTCACAATATTAAAAATAAAATCCTTAAAATTCGTCTCTCCCTACCTCTTTTCTCTTTTCATTTTGGTTTCTATCTTATTTTTAATTTCTATCAATTAGTCGCACATCCAACAATAAATGGAGCTGATACGATGGATTTAAATACGCATGACCTAGAAAAATAGATACAAAAATAAATAAAAAATACTAATAATAATAATTAAATTTAATTATTATATAGAGAATAATGACTAATCCATGCAATATACGTTTCATGATTTTGAATAGATTAGTAAAAAAAAAAAGAGGCTAAACTAGTGCCTGCATGCATGAGGATTCTTAAAAGAAAGTGCTGGTTGAATTGGTCTCAACTACCACGGTCTCTTCTTCCAAAAAAACAAAACAAAACTACCACGGTCTCGATCTCTCTCACACTATTATTAAACAAATTTCTTTAACGCGTCCTTCAGCTGAATGATCAATATAAATAGTATTTAATTAGCACATTGTATAAGTAGAAAGAGACCTTAGCATCTCATGCTCTCCTTGATCTTTCATTTACTACGGTTTCTGCTATTTCATCCCAGAAAACATGGCTCGGGTTGCAAGCCTACTTCTTTCCCCCTTCCTCCAAGTACTCTTTGAAAGAGTTGCATCCCCTGAGTTCGTTCACTTCTTTCGAAGCCGAAAACTTGACGAAAGACTCTTGAAGAAGCTGGAGATAGCATTGCTGTCTGCGAATGCGATGCTTGAAGATGCAGAGGAAATGCAATTTACAAAGCCTACGGTGAAAAAGTGGCTTGATGAGCTCAAAGATGCCGTCTATGATGCAGAGGATATCCTGGACGAGATTCATATTGAAGTACTCTTGCGATGCAAGTTGGATGCTGAATTTCAAAATACTGCAACTAAGGTACGAAAAGCCATCTCTACTTTTCTTAATCCCTTTGCCAGGGAGATAGAACCAAAGATAAAAGACGTACTTGAGACATTGGATGATCTAGTAAGACAGACGGATGCTATAGGTTTGAGAGAAGGCGTTGGAGGGCAATCATCCGAAAGATCGCCCGCTATAGCTTATTCTTTGGTTAAAGAATCTGGTATTTTTGGTAGGACTGATGATAAGGAGGCAATAATTAATTTGTTGCTGTCAAATGATGTAAGTGGCAATGAGTTGTGTGAGATTGCTATTGTTGGCATGGGGGGACTTGGGAAGACAACCCTTACTCAACTTGTATACAACGACGACAGGATGGAGGGGCATTTTGATCTTAAAGTGTGGGTTTGTGTTTCGGATGATTTTGATGTGTTGAAGATGACGAAAACAATTTTAGAGAAGCTTGGATTGTCAACTAACATTGATGGTAAGAGTCTAGATTGGCTTCAAGTTGCAGTACAACAAAAATTGACAGGGAAGAAATTTCTTCTTGTTCTAGATGATGTTTGGAATAAGAATTATTTTGAATGGGAGGCCTTCAGCAACCCCTTTAGATTTGGGGTAGATGGGAGTAGGGTGATTGTAACCACACGGGAGAAACGAGTTGCATCAATCATGCACTCTACTGAAATTCACAAATTAAAGAAATTACAGGAAGAAGATTGCTGGAAACTATTTTCAAAACATGCGTTTCTTTCTGGTAACTCTGATGCTCATCCGGAGTTGGAAGTAATCGGTAGACAAATTGTGAAAAGGTGTGACGGCCTACCCTTAGCAGTAAAGACAACTGGAGCTCTCTTGTGGTCTGAACTAGATGTTGGCGAGTGGAATAAAGTACTGAGGAGCGAAATATGGGACTTGGCCGCGAGTGATGTTATTCCTGCTCTAAGATTAAGCTACAAATATTTGCCCTTACATCTTAAGCGTTGCTTTGCTTACTGTTCAATATTTCCTAAAGACCATTATTTCGAAAAAGAAGATTTAATCTTATTGTGGATGGCAGAAGGTTTGTTACCACAAGTGACAGACAAAACAATGGAACAAATTGGTGATGATTACTTCCTTGATCTTGTATCAAGATCATTCTTTGAACAATCAAGTATAAAATATGAGAAAATGAGGTTCGGAATGCATGATCTTATCAACGACTTAGCAAGATTTGTTTCTGGACAATTTATCATTAGGTTGGAGGGTGAAAACTCTCTCGACATTGTCAACAAGACACGCCATGTTTCATTTGTCATAGGACGTGGTGATAATAGTGAAAAGCTTCGGGCGCTCTACAAGGCCAAGAGATTGCGTACTTTCCTACCAATATACGATAATTATAACGCAATGCCAGTTAAAGAACTTGTGCATGATTTGTTGCCAACGCTAAGATGCTTGCGAGTTTTCAGTCGATTTTATTATCAGAATTTGATCGAGCTGCCAGATTCAATTGGCAAAATCAAACATCTACGATATTTGGATCTTTCTGGAACTCCAATTATAAAGATACCTGATTCCATATGTAAGTTGTGCAATTTGCAGACCTTGAAATTACGGTGTTGTTTGAATCTTACTGTATTGCCAATAGATACTTATAAACTTATCAATTTGCGCCATCTTGATTTTATTGCTACTCCCATAAAGGAGATGCCAGTACGATTGGGTAATTTGCGTCATCTTCAGACTTTGACTAAATTTATTGTCGGTAAACAAAGTAGAGTGGGCATCGAAGAGTTGGGGAATCTTGCAAATCTTGGGGGAAAGCTCTGTATTTCGAATCTCCAAAATGTTGTATATCCTATAGATGCTTTGGATGCCAAGTTGAAAGATAAAAAGCATCTGGAGGAGTTGATGTTGGAATGGAATGGCGAAAATAATATGTCAGAAAGTCAAACGGCTATATTGGACAATCTCCAACCCCATGCAAACTTGAAAAGTCTCTCGATCATTGGCTATGGTGGTAAAAGTTTTCCGGATTGGATCGGACATCACTCATTTTCTAAAATGGCATCGCTCTGTCTATCTAAGTGCAAGTATTGCTCTGTCTTACCACCACTTGGACAGCTAACTTCTCTGCAGTCCCTTTCTATTGTTCAGTTTGATGGAATTGATGAAGTTAGCAAAGACTTTTACGGCAAGTGTTCTTTTTCAACGAAACCATTTGGAGCCTTGAAAGTTTTGAAGTTTAGAGACATGCCGAAGTTGGAGAAATGGCTTGCTTTTGGTGCCAAAAATGAAGGTGGAGCTTTTACTCATCTTGAAGAGCTTGAGATTGTTAACTGCCCCAAGTTAAAAGGAGAGTTGCCCATCCATCCTTCTTCTTTATCTAGACTTGTGATAGAAAAATGCCCGTTGTTGGTGACTTCACTTCCAAGTGCTGCTACTCTACGTCAACTGGAGCTAAGAGATTGTAATGAATTTCTCTTCATGGAATTACCAATGGGATTGCAGAAACTCGAGATAGGAGGATTTGATGCGCTAGAGTCCATACCGAAGAGATTGATGGACTTCAACAGTAGTTGTCTTGAGGAGTTAATAATTAGTGGTCGCCACTCCCTTACATCTCTGTCCAATGCTGGTCTACCCTCTACATTAAAAATCCTTAAGATCAAAGATTGTAGCAAGTTAGAGATTCCAATGCACTGGAACTATGCATCCCTTGAGACATTGCTGTTAGAAAGTAGTTGTGATTCTCTACGGTCCTTTCCATTAAACTTATTCCCAAATCTGAAATACATCAAACTAATTGGATGTAGGAATCTGGAGTCTCTTGATGTTCTGCAACAACTTGAACTTGATTTAATGGCCTTGTCAATAGAAGATTGCCCTAATTTTGTATCATTTCCGAATGGAGGATTGCATGCCCCAAAACTTTTGCAATTTCTAGTCGTCAATTGTAAGAGTTTGATGTCACTACCTGAAAAGATGCACATACTCTTTCCGTCTCTTTTGGACTTGCATTTAGACAAGTGTCCAGAAGTTGAGTCATTCCCTGATGGAGGCTTGCCTTCGACACTAGGTTATATTGTCATCATAGACTGTGACAAACTCGTCGGCAATAGAAGGGGATGGGGATTGCAAAATCTCCCCTCGATTCAATACATTTATATCTGTAAGAAAAAATACAGCGGAAAAAATACCTCAAGCTCAGCTCACAAAATTGCTCCACAAGTTTCTCCAGATTGACAACTCACAAGCGCTTCCTTTTAGTGGCG
>QEOT01002443.1:747553-767648 GCA_003123785.1 Pterocarya stenoptera | reverse complement strand
AAAAAAAAAAAAAAAAAAAAAAAAAGGAAGTCAGTTACCGGCAGGTCCCGGCCCTAAATTATAATTCGATTCTCTAAATTAAAAATCTGATCTCGAACTCCCCACCCCCTTATAAAAAAAATAAAAAATAGCCTCTGATTTGAACATTTAAACTAAAAATGTCCTATTAATGGAAATGTCGTAATTACTAGAAAAATAAAAGGCAGGGGTATAGTCGGTATAAAATGAGAAGTTAGGGAATCAATCTATAATTAACGAGGATATAAATACAGTGATTGGAATTAGCCATCAAAAGGGAATATATTGAGGATCGAACCAGACAGACAGGCATGTATGCCATGTCACTCCTCGATCGGGATGCTCCGCAGGTGTAACTCTTCCTTAATTATAGTTTACATATGTTTATTCATTATTATTTTTATATAACTTGATTAATTATTTTGAGTAATAATAAATAAAAAGATATGAGAGGAGAGAGATTGAGAAATTCATAAAATTATATTATGAATTGAAGAATGTCTAAATGTGGGTTAGGATTGCATGTAACAAAAAATAGATTTTAGATGTCTTTCGCAAATACATCCAATAGAGGGAAAACTGCATATAAATGTAAGAGAAATACTCTAATGACAAAATGATTTTAAAAAAATAATTTCAAAGGAAAACTGCCATTCGTGAATAATTAATGCATGGCTATTGCAACTACAAGCTAAGTTCATATATACAAATTGAAAAATATTTTAACAAAAAAGATATTTAATATAAGTAAATTTACAAACTAAAATTCTATCAATAAATTAATTTTCGTCGATTAATGAGATTGATTTTTTTTTTTAAAGGAAAATATCAATAACATTGAAACAAAGAGCATTACAAATTGTTCTTATAAAGTCATATAGCTTGAGATAAAGACATAGGGACATAGTCCCACCACATTTCAATATTCTCCACATTCCATGCATATCTAGCTAATCGATGTGCAGCCTCATTATCCATTTTGTGAATATGTACCACTTTGCATTCTTGAAAGTTTTTCATCAATCTCTATATTTCTTTCAAGAAATTTTCAAGAGCTGAGAAATTCTCTCCAGATAATTGAAGTTCACTAACAAGTAATAAGCAATCATTTTCCATAATTAGCTTCGGGATGCCCCATCGAACACAAAACTGCAACCCCCTCAACTAGCTAGAGCTTCAATAGATTCTGGATTTGTCACCTCATTTTCCACTTTACTGCATGCTAGAATAACATCACCCCGTTCATTTCTATGAACAATGTCGACTCTCGCTTTCCTTTGATAAAAAAACATAGCACCATCCACATTTTGCTTCAAATATCCTAGTGGAAGGGATTTCCAGTAGCACAACAGCTTTGAGTCTTTATTCATAGAGGATTGCATGCATCTCCTTTTGAGCTTTCTGTAAAGATATAGCAAACTCAATTACATGTGTTGGTTCATGATACACATTTTCATAAATAAGTTTGTTCATTAAAAATTCTCATGCAATTGCAACCAAAGTGGGCAGATCCTCATGATTGCCTTCTTCCTTAACTAAATTTGCCTAGTCCCAAAAAGACATCAATTGATCAACTTTTTATAAAGCTGGGATATAATGGTTCCAATATTGACAGATTTCTTTACAGAAAAACATGGCATGTGCAAAGTCCTCTATTTGTTGTTGACAGAAAGTACATTTGGCTTCCACAACTACATGTTTCTTGTTTAGATTGTGGGAATGTTGGCAATCCATCACGACATGCTCCCCATGTAAAGATTTTTGTTTTGTTAGGGAGTTTCATCTGCCATAATCTCTTCCACAATGACCCCTTTCTGGATTCCATGGAGCTTGCTCCAACATACTGCTTTAATTTGTTATAAAAAGAACTTATATGCACTCCTTACATAATACATCTCATTCTTTTCTTGATTCCAAAACCACTTTTCTTCATTAGAATTGGGATAGATAATGATTTTTAAAATTTCTGTTGCAATATTTGGATTGAAAAGAGCTTTCATTTTTTTCACATTCCACCACTGAGTATTTTCATCAATGAGAGAATCAACAGTTGCCTCCCTATCTTCTACAACAGTCTGATTAGTAAGTTGTTTGACAGTAAGGTCAAGTATCCAAGGGTCATAAAAAACCTTAACAGATTTTCCATTACCAATTCGCCATTGACATTATTATTAAAGTAGCTTGGTAGCTTCCCATATTCCTCTCTAGGCATAAGAGAGATTTGGACCCAATGTAGAAGCAAAAAGGTTTGTTTTAGGGAAGTATTTTGACTTATACATTTTGTGAAGTTACGAATCCTTATTCTGCAAAATTCTCCAGCCTTGTTTTGCTAAGAGGGCCAGATTAAAAGTTTTCAACTCTTTAGACCCCATTTTTCTTCTATACTTTGATTCACACATCTTTTCTCAGCTAATCCAATGGGTTTTGTTTTCCTCTAATCTTTTGCCTCACCAAAATTGTGTCATCATCCTTTCCAATTAAATGCATAAAGATCGAGGTAGCTTAAAGCAGCTCATTGCCTAAGTGGGAATAGAAAGTGTTGCTGTTTTAATAAGGACTTCCCTTCTACCTTGAGACAACAAACTACCTTTCCATGTCTGAAGTTTTTGTCAAACTTTTTGTTTTATAATAGAGAAGCTTGTTTCTTTGATCTACCAACAAGTGGAGGTAATCCTAGATAGTTTTTATGTAACATGCAGGTTCAAAATTTGGACAATTAAGTAAATTTAGTCATTATTATTATTATTATTTTCATTATTTTTAAAGTATTTATCTGTTTATTTATTTCAATTGTTTCATAAATATTTTTAAATCAATTATTAATTATGAATTAAAAGTCTGTCAAAATTTTTACTTCTTTGTATTTTTAAATGTGTTAAATTCAAACTGCATTTCTCCCAAGACTCAAATTGCCAAGACCACTCCATCCACACTTATCCCTCTAATCTCGTGACCATACCGAGTTCCCCTCCCATCAAGAATTCTTAGAACCACTCTGGCTTAAACACGTCAAACCCCAATCTCCATCTATATATTTTTCCCTCTGTGGACTCCTCAACACACTAGCAAACAACTCAAACTTAGTTGAGAAATTAGCCTCTGTTTCACATAAACAAATAGAGTCTAGCTAGTCCATGCTTCTCCACCACCCCATTCGAAGGAGACCCTAGCCGTGCTTGGCGTAGATCGCCATCCAACATCGTTGCTTCCAATCTCTTTTGTGGTAAGTTCTAGTCGATCTACACTTTTCCTCTACCTAATTCCTTCTCCGTAACCACCATCAAGACTAAATGTATTTTTTTTTCTTCTCTTGATATTTCACCACAAACAAAGGCCTCTCACAGTGTTTCTGCCGCCATCGATCTTCATTAAACCCCACCACTGCATGTTATCCCTCGATGAGTTGAACTGTCGCACGCACTCTTCTGTTTTGACCCTCTCCTTCTCGAGCTAACAGTACAGAATTCACTTATCTCTCAGAGTTTTCGTCACCATTGATCTCCAACTACTAGCCATCCCTGTTGCACCTCGGCAGCCTCTCAGTAAGACCACGCCGATATCTCTGTTTTCCTTCACCATCATTTTCTTCGGTCTAGCAATATTTATCTACTTCCAAAGCTTTGCTGTTGCTGATCTCTGTCCAGCCACCCAGATCTGTCATCACAAAGCTTCTGCTTTCTCTCATGGTAAGGCCGAGCACCTCATCGATTCACACGATGTCTTTCTTCTCCAGTTTTCTTCTCTTTATGTTTTCATGCATTTGTGTCGGATCTCCTTCACTTTCATTTCAGTTTGTCCAATAAAGCCCTATACCTCTTTGCATATCACCAAATTACCATTTACACAATATATTTTAACTTCCGTAAAAAGTCTCTAGAAGCTTAAGCCTCATTGTTTGTATAATCCCATTTTTGCCCTTTTGGTTTTGTCATGTATCACCATTTCTTTCTTAGTTTAGTTTTTACATAAAGCCTCTCATGCTTTTTAGTTAATTACAAAATTACCATTTTAGCTTTTCTTGTGTATCAACCTTCCCATAAGCCCTGTAAGCTTTTTGATTATTTCAAAATAATGCCCTCCAACCTCTTTTACTCCACTTTTAAGCTTTTGTAAAAAGTCTCTTGAAATCTTTGGAGTGGTACGTTTTTAGCTTTGTGTGGATATGACAAAATGTGTTTAAAATGGATCTCTTTACATCGGCCTATTTTTACTTACAGATGTAATGTGTTGACTTGGTTTTAATTTGGTCCTTGTTGTGTGTAGTTGACACTTATATCTTGTACACAATTTAAATTATATTAAATACTCATTTATGATTTAATTATGATAATAAATGACAATGATTTGAATTTTAAGTATAATCAAGTTTAATTAGTAGAATGAATTTCTATTGTTTATTTTATCATATTTTGGTAAATTTATTATGCTATATTATTAATTGGATAATAAGGGAATATGTTGTGACTTTTGAATCATATTATTATTTCTTAATTTTAGCATATATCAAAATATTCCTATTAAATTATTCTTTATGATATCAATTTAATTAATAGAATGTCACGTGACATTTTTATAAAATTTGTGACATATGGTATTTCGTATAAGTAACGATCTACAAAGTGAGATTTTGAAATTTGTGATACGAGATAAGTAATTTAATCATAAATTAGGACCTTCACAGCTCAACTTATATAAATTATTATTAGAGCCAATTCTTTGATAGCCATTTTTTTATGTACCACTTATGTCATATGCTAGCATGTCACGGAGCATAACACATGATCATGTCATTCAGCATCATGTTCTGATTTAAAATTTTGCAATTCTTTATATCAGTATGTATATCATGTATTTCACGTCACATAAGACATGTAAGCTATCTTAGGATCAAGTGCAAGATAAGATCAGCTTAGTTTAGTTAGATGGCCAATCCGATGCATGGTACCAATACAATTTAAAGGTGGATGTGCCAGCTACAGACTCAAGCATAGTCCACCATAGAATACTATCAGCGGCTCCCTTTACTGCAGTGGGATGTGGGGCCAGTGCACAACCTTGCATACAGGGTTAAGTGTATTGGTCAGTCAGATTAGTCGGTAAAGTCAGATCATTCAAATAAATCAAATCAGTCAGTTAATTCAAATAAATCAATCATGCATAGCATAAGCATCAGCATGAACATTCATCATTTAAGCTCTTAGCATGAAAATTCTTATGAAAAATCTTATATTTATTACGTTTACATTGTGATGTATTTCCTACTGAGTCTTTGACTCATTTTAGTCTATTTCATGTTTTTAACCACCCAGGCTAGGATGATGAAAAGGAGCCAGCAGGTCAGGATTAGAATGAGCAGTTGATTTAATTTCAGACTTTCTAGAATAAAATTGCTTTTATGACACAAATTTTATTCAGTTTATTCATTTAATATTTTTGGAAGATATTTTTTTAGACAATTCTTTTTATGAAATAAATACTAATTTCATGTTATTAAATATAAGATCTCTTGTCGGGTTATATATTATAAAAATTATGCGACCCTCATAACTCTTGGGAATGGGGTGTTACATTTCAAATTGTTGAGTATAAATACTATCCCATAGAGCCATAATCCTTACTTTCAACTTCTCTATCACATTTTTATTAAAAACCATAGATGTTTTCTCTCTATTGATTTTTTGTCCCGAGGCTGTCTCAGATTTGCTCAGGAGCAATTGAATATTCGTATTTGTGTCTAAATTTGCCTTACAAAATATAATATTATCATCAACAAACAAAAGATGATTTACTCGAGAGGCTCCCCTAAAAATTCTAATTTCTTTCGCTGATTCATTCCCACCATAATTTCTTAGTAAACTTATCAACCCCTCAATACACTATAAAAATAAGTAAGGGGATAAAGGATCCTCTTGTCTTAATCCTCGGCTAAGAACAATAGAGCCTTTTGGAATCCCATTTACTAGTACAGAAAAGGTAACAGATCTAACACACTTCTTAATAAGCTTGATCATATTTGTTTTAAACACAAGAGTAGCCATAATTTTCTCCAAAAAATCCCACTTCACCTTATCAATAGCTTTGCTCATGTCTAACTTTAGGGACATATATCCTTTTTTAACCCCTTCTCTTATTTCTCAAAAAGTGAATAAGTTCAAAAGCAATGAGAACATTGTCAATTATTTGCTTTCCTGATACAAAAGCTCTTTGAGATTCAGAAATGACATGGGGTAAAATATGTTTAAGTCTATTAGCAATCACTTTTGAAATAAGCTTGTAAGTGACATTGCAAAGACTTATTGGTCGAAATTTTGCCACTTTCATAAGAGATTTCTTCTTAGGAATCAATGTAATAAAAGTTTGATTTTTAGTCTCTAGGGATCTCACCAATATTTAACACTTGTAGAACAACATTAGGATTTAAGTCCCTATGATACTCCAATACTTTGGAAAAGGATAGGGGTTATACCATCTGGACCAGATGCCTTTGTGGGGCGCATCTATTTAAGGGCTTGAGTCACTTCCTTTGCCAAGAAAGACTTTGATAACTCCTCATTCATTTGATTTGTTACCCTTCTTTCAACTCGGGCAAGAGATCAAAAGAATCAGTTTGACCAATAAAATAAAAGAAACATTGAAAATAATTTGGTATGAATTTAACCCTTTTTCCATTCACCAGACTCATCTTGCGCCTTAGGATCTTATTCTTTTTTCGTTTATGAGAAGCTTTGAAATGGAAATACTTTGAATTTTGATCACCTTGCAGCCATAAATCCTTAGAACTTTGTCTTCACATGATTTCTTCTCTCTCTAGCCACTTTTGCACTTCATTTCTAGCTCACTGATGTTCAAAAACCTCAAAGTATGTAGGATCATAGGCTTGAATCTCTTATAGTCTCAACCTGACTTTATTGAGTTGCTGCTAAACATTACCAAATCTGCACCTATTCCATTTATATAAATCTTCACTACATTTATAGATCCTTGCAATCACCTCTCCCATGATATTTTGACCCACATTCAATCTTCAAGACTTCTAAATTATATCTACACATTCTCTTTCACCCACCCACATAGCTTCAAATTTGAATGGTTTCTTGACTTGACTATAGTCTTTGCCCCCATCCGTATCTATCCACAAGGGAAGATGGTCTGAGTAGGCAGCAACTCCATTTGAATTTGCCAGAAATCTATCCAGTCTTTCACTAATACAATCATTTCCTTTCCTTTTATTACACTAGGTATAAGGAGATCCATTGAAATCCAAATCTTGTAATTCACACTAAAAAAGAACAGCTCTAAAATCAACCATTTTTTTTTTCCAGGTATGTTCCTGCCTCCACATTTCTCAGACAAACTCAGTATTTCATTAAAATCTCCAAACATTAACCAAGGTTGCTCCCCTCTATGACACAAAGATTTTATTAAACTCCAAGTTTCTGTTCTTGAATTTGTATCAGGTTGTCCATAGACACCTGTGATATACCATGCTTTGTTATTCCCAGCATCATAAATTATCTTAGTATCAACATGATATTTAGCATAATTCAGAACTGATAAATTGATCTCATCCTTCCACATCAATGCAACCCTTCCACTTATACCATCATAAGCAATGACAAAACAATTTTGAAACCCTGGTTTATACTTATAGGATTCCATTTGGAGAGCTTTCAACTCTGTTTCTTGAAGAAATAAAATGTCGGGGTCTTCCTTCTTGACAAGGTCTCGAAGGGTACATATTCCACATGGGTTCCCAAGCTCATGTGAATTCCAGCTTAAGGTTTTCATTGGTCACGTTAAGGCTATAGCACAACCTCCGCCGATACCTTTGAGTTGGTCTTCATCTTTGCAGTTTGACAGTTTCTTTCCCCCGGTATGTTCATCATCTCCTTGAAGCTCTGAGATTTCCCTTTTTCCTCTTCGTTGATTCTCACCTTTTGAATTTACAATCTGGGCCTCCATATCTCCTTCCACCTTATTTCTCTTATATTTTCGGCGTTTTGCAATTGGGCAGGTGATGAATAACGATAGTGGGCTCTCAACCGTGGGCAAGTTTTGTTGTTTTGAATGTGTTTCAGAGTGGCCCAAGCCCATAGACTCATTCTCTACATTTACGGGTATAATCTCATCTTTCAGATTTTGCGTTTGACTCTTCCCCTGTTTATGGGATTCCACCTGTATTTCAATTATTGCTGATTTCAAGCTTCCATCATCAACGACTATCTTTTTAACAGCAGATATCTCAGCAACATTTGTAATTGAAGGATTATGAGTTTTCTGCACAATCCCACGATCCCTTCCCTCCGAAACCTCCTTAGTATTTGAACAGTCCAAAATTTTCGCCCATCTTGTTTCTTGCCATTTACTACGCGACGGAGTAGTCATCGAACTTTTAGTCTGATCGGTTTTATTGTGCTATTGTCGTTTCTCCCATCTCCAATCACTGTAATTTCCAGCTGTAGCCATGGCCCATAGGTAAAACCTTCTGTATCAAAAGGTTCACTTTCTACCTTCTACTTCTCACACTCCTGATGGTTATGCCCCAGCTTTCCGTAGTAGTAACATAAGTCTGGTAATCTTTCATACGTGAATCGAACCCAACAAGAGTTATTTGTTCCAATATTTATTTACTTTCACCGCTGGAGAGGTTTTGTTATGTCTAAATAGATTCTAACTCGTATAAACTCACCCCATTCCAATTTTCCTTTCTCTAAATCCACTTCCATAACTTTGCCCAGAGAATTCCCAATGACATGGCCAATATACTTGTTACGTGCCATTACAGGCAGGTAATGAATGTGAACCCAGAATAACGAGTCCGTTATTTGAATTTGGTGCACCTGTTAAGTGCCATCAAATTCCTTAATTAGCACCATATTTTTCGTCCATGGCCCCTGCATGTTGCACCATTTCCTTGTCTCTAACATCCTCAAATTCAGCAAGTAAAAACACCAACCCTATGTCTTGAAACCTAACAGGCTTCACAGGTTTCCATATCTTCATCATTGTTTGCTTGAAAGCCTCTCTGTTGTAATGTTTCGTTGAGGGAAGTTTAATGATCAAACAATTTTCTCCTCTTGTTATTGCATCTTCCAGCATACTTGTCTCTACTTGAATCTCTTCTTGCTCTTGTACTGTAAGGGACATCTTTGCATACAACTTCTCCAAGCCGTCCTCCATATCAAAATCACTTCTATTGAAAAGATGAGAAAAACCTTTACACAAACAGGATGAAGACCTCTACTCGGGGAAGAACTAGAGAGGAGTATTTTGCTTAAGAATTTATGAGACTGAAATGTTAGTTGATTCGTGATTGATTAATATAACATAATTGAGCCTAATATTCAAGGTTTTGATTGAATAATATCTCAACATGCTTGATGCTATATTGANCCCCCCCCCCCCCCCCCCAAAAAAAAAAAAAAAAAAAAGAAAGAAAGAAAAGAAAGGGCACTTGGGTTTTATATTTAACGAAGAAAGTAAACCTATCCATCTATGATATTAACCTTCACGTTGTGTAACATTAATACTAAAAAAGCAAAATTCATGTACAATTGACATCTCAAACTCCTCACTGAAAGTAAATGTGTACCTGTACTACGTTAATGTATAGTAAAAAATTAAACTGAAAATCTTAAAATTTAAAAATTAAAGTAAAAAGGAATTTAGATGCCACTAAAAAAAATAAAAAAAACCAATGGCCTACGAGGAACTTATCCTTCCCCGACGACCACGATGCATCTAATCCTTCATAGGAAATTCCGCGAAAGTGGGAGAGGGAGATAAATACATAAATAAAATTTTACAATATTTACGACTATTTTTCGAATAACGAAGTGTTAATTATTTACGGTATCACTCAATTCTTATGCTTATTTCTCCCACATATTAGGTCCTAAAACTGTTAGGGATCCAAATCGTGCAATCAACTCCAGAACGTGATCTTCAACGAGCTCAAATAACTTTGAACCCCAAAAACTTCATACAAAGTAAAGAAGCTAAAGCGCGGTATGGGCCTGGTGGGCCTGGGCCTCGACCCAACCTAAATCGTTTGCCCGTCGATAAAAATTACGCATGGGTAACTTAAGCTTAATGGTTGTTTATTTTATGCTCTCCTTTTCTCTGAGTCTGGGATGTTTCAAATATCATCTCTCTTCCATATTTAATTGTTCAAATGCGTTTTTCATTCACTTTTTGCTTCCCAATAAAAGTTTAATTGTTTTTGCTAATTGTGAAAAAGAACAAATAGAAGACAGCGACTTGAGATAAGAGAAAAAATGCAGAAGAAATATGGCCAGGAAAAGTTTTATTTGGGATTGCGCTTTAAAGGGTGCATGCAAACGTGAGGACTCCATTAAAACTCCACAAGGATGATATATACACCATTATCACAGTCTCTTATAGCTAGAGCACACAAGAACCATTAAACATACGAACCTACAAGCCAGTATACTTCTCTTGCAAGCAAAAGTTTCTTCCATAATTCCAGTACTGACACTAGTTTATTCATTCTATCAATCTTTGCTCGGCTGCTCGACTATATATATATATATATATATCAGCACAAAATCATGAGCTGAACGCATGAGTGATAACAATAGAAAGAAAAGGAAATAAGCCATAGTCAGGATGGCAAGCATTTTGCAGTCAACACAAGGAGAAATTGGTAAGATACTTTGGCTTCACCATGAGCATTTTCAGTGGGAAATGCCGTCATCTAATCGGGTTAAAGGTGCGCGAGGAGGAGCTAGGCAATTAAAGAGGCAAGAACTGAGGCATGCTCTCGCCTCTAGTCATGTGAGTCGTATCGTGAGGAATCCTCAAGCTGTGGCATCTGAGATTTCCGCCACAGAACAAGAGGTAAGTTAATTACTTCTTGTGCATCAATGATTTCTGCTATCTAAATATCATAAGCTGTGGTGACGGCAACTCTCAGTGAAATCAATAGCCTTGTCAAAATGTGCATAAAACAGTTTTGTCAATATCAGGGGTCATCATTGTCATTTTGGAAACTATAATGGCATGAATGGTCATGTAGCTCAAATAAGCCAAAATTACCATAATCCTGCCTCAATTTGATTTGGCTGTACTTGTGTGTAGCCAGATGTTAGCTTTACATGAGACTGACACGAATCTAGCCAGCTATCTCCCACTTCTGCAAAAGGGGTTAGGGGCATCTAGGCCCTTGAAGTGCGGTCCAGATAGATCTCATGATTAAGATAACCTCTGGCCCAAAGATACCAAATAGATAAAGATAAATAGTTACATATATGTGCACTCTTTTTCATTCAAAGATAGGGTACAGTAGATAATGACAGGTTTTTTTCCATATAAAAGGAAGTAGGACTAAAGTGGAAGCATTTCATACTCTTTGTACTTAAAAAATGCAGGCTCAAACATCTCTCACTTGCAATGAAAAGATGCTGGCAAACTATGTCCCAGTCTACGTAATGCTCCCGGTAAGTTTCAACTAAACCGATCCTCTTCACTCGCATTTGATCTATGCATTCTAAGATGGTAGTTAACTGCTGACTTTTTTTCTACCAGTTGGGAGTTGTTACAGTTGACAATGTCTTAGAAGACAAAGACGGGCTTGAGAAACAGCTCAAGGAGCTACGAGCAGCTGGTGTGGATGGCGTAATGACAGATGTCTGGTGGGGGATCATAGAATCCCAAGGGCCTAAGCAGTACGATTGGAGTGCTTATAGGAGCTTGTTTCAACTTGTTAGAGAATGTGGGTTGAAGTTACAAGCCATAATGTCTTTCCACCAATGTGGAGGGAACATAGGGGATGTTGTTAACATCCCACTTCCCCAGTGGGTACTTGACATTGGAGAATCAGATCCGGATATCTTTTATACCAATCGCACTGGTAACAGGAACATGGAGTACCTCAGTTTTGGTGTTGATAACCGGCGTCTCTTCTATGGACGAACTGCTGTTGAGGTAAGTCTAGAGAGAACTTTATTCAACCTCTTTTTTGTTTAGAGATGAGATAAGATGAGATGAGTTGAGATTAAAATTAAAAAATTGAATAAAATATTGTAAAAATATATTTTTTAATTTTATTTTTATTTTAGAATTTGAAAAAATTTAATTGTTTATTTTATTTTGTATTAGAATTTAAGAAAGTTATAATGATTAAATTAGATGAGATGAGTTGAGAAGTTTTCGAAGTGGGCTCATGCTACTGATCATCCAAATACTACAAGTGGTATTGGTCATGTATACTAGTATTCAAATCACATGGTTTATTGCAAAACAAAATCCATTGTCTGGTGATCTTGTCATGGGTTCAATCAATGATGTTGTTCGATAAACCATGGAATTAGTAGTGATATCTTGATCTTCTGAGGGTGCTCTCTGAAACTGCAATATATATGACTGATCTGGTTGCTGTAAATGCAAGCAAATGATTGATTGCCCGACATCAAGCAATGTAACCAAGATTAGATGGGTTATCCAAATCCAGTTCTTAGTTCAAGTACGATGGTGATTATGACCTGTGATGCCAACTTAGTTGGATTTTCCCTACCTGCTTCGAAAGTTATAGTCGATATGGTAAATCCAATACAAGGATCACCCACGTAAGTAGAAACCGGCCGATTTATTCGTATAACTTGGATTTTAGGGTGGCCAATAAATACAATTGAAAAACCATTGACAGACCTCCTCACCAAGTCCAATATTGCCGACCTTGATTTGGATTGTGATCAGTTCTGAAATCCACCTAAAACATGATCATCTGTTAGATACTAACTTTGATTTGTACAGATATACAGCGACTGCATGCAGAGCTTCAGAGAGAACATGTCAGATTTTTTAGAAGATGGATTTATAATAGATATTGAAGTGGGACTTGGCCCCGCGGGGGAGTTAAGGTATCCCTCTTATCCACGAAATGAAGGATGGGTCTTCCCGGGCATTGGAGAATTTCAGGTGAGAGTGGTTGTTTGTACTTGGCTATCCTCAGGAAAATTCCTCTAGAAATAGGTTTTAGTTTCGTTTTTTTTTTTAAATATGTTTTCATCACTAAGACCACACACTACTTGTTAAATGCTGCAGTGCTATGACAAATATCTCAAGGCAGAATTCAAAGAAGTTGCAACAAGCGAAGGTCATCCCGAGTGGGAATTGCCAGATAATGCAGGGACATACAATGACACTCCCGAATCTACAGAGTTCTTCGGATCAAATGGTACATACCTCACTGAGAAAGGGAAGTTCTTCTTGACATGGTATTCTAACAAGTTACTGAGCCATGGTGACCAGATCCTGGATGAAGCAAATAAAGCTTTTATGGGCTGTAGAGTCAAGTTAGCAGCCAAAGTATGATATCTCATTACATTACAAACATCTCATACTAACAGTACTAACCATCTTCTAGTTTCTATCCACAAAAAACTCATACATCATTTTGAAATCAGGTCTCCGGAATCCACTGGTGGTATAAAGCAGATAATCATGCTGCAGAGTTTACTGCAGGATACTACAACTTAAAAGATAGAGATGGATACCGACCTATAGCAAGGATGCTGTCCAGGCATTATGGCATTCTGAATTTCACATGTCTTGAGATGAGGAACTCTGAACAAAGTGCTGATGCCAAATGCGGACCTCAGGAACTCGTTCAGCAGGTAAGACTTATATCCTGATTCTATCTTGTCATGTTTATCAATTTCTTATTGAGATATGCTTTTTCGTGTGGTGGATTTGTAGAAGATTTTCATTTTAAATGTCTTTTTTAATAACATCAATATATTTGATGTTCCTTTTTTCCCCTTTTGTTTTTGACTATTATATAATAGGGGAAACAGTTCCTGTGTGTGTGTGTGTGAGAGAGAGAGAGAGCTTTTCCAACCTCCCAGCTTTGCTTCTCATCGAGGTTCCAGTCACCTCTAAAAACACTTGATTCCATTAATTATGCATCTTCTGGAAGAATAATGTGAATGGACAAAGTCGTTACAAATCCACTCGGTTGATCTGTGGCACATGCATTTGCAGGTTCTGAGTGCAGGTTGGAGAGAGAACATTGACGTTGCAGGAGAGAATGCTCTTTCAAGATATGATCGTGATGGTTATAATCAAATCCTTCTAAATGCTAGACCTAATGGTGTCAACAAAGAGGGCAGACCAAAACTAAGGATGTATGGGGTGACGTACCTCCGTTTATCTGATGATCTAATGCAGAAAACGAATTTCAATATATTCAAGACATTTGTGAAGAAGATGCATGCTGATCAGGTAAGGCAATGATCCTATTGATTGTTATATACTTAAGAATATGCTTCTTGACTTCAAATGATCAACTGCTCTCTCTATCTCTCTCACCCTGTAGGATTACTGTCCAGACCAAGGAAAGTACAACCATCACATAGGTCCATTGGAGCCGTCTAAGCCAAAGATGACAATTGAAGATCTGCTAGAAGCAACCAAACCGATGGAGCCATTCCCATGGGACAAAGAAACAGATATGAGTGTCGGTGGTGCACTTGCTAATTTGATAGACAAGATCTTTTCTATGTTTAAGTGAGAACACAACCAAATGGGGAAATAATCAAATGTCAAAGAATCAATTGAAAAACTTATTGAGTATCTGATGTTCAAATAGAAGCTCCGAAATTTCCTATTTCTGTATTAAATGTACAATTACATCCTAGTTAAGTATAACTCACCAATAATCACCGCATGAACAGATTCCATCTTTAAAGTGGTGAAACCTATGGATATCTCGCATAATAATTTCTCGACATGTGATCTTAGAAATTAATTTTGTCACCGTGTGGCAATCCCCACATATGCGAAGGTTTTTAGTGATCCTAATGATGGTCCCTGGACCGGTGTTAATAAGAGCAAAAGCAATGGCTAGTCTTTCACTATGACCCCAAAGCATCTTCTCCTTTGCTTCTTCATCAACATTGTAAAAAACTGAACTTGTATCAGGCTTGTATCCAGCCTCCTTCAGTCGCTGATTTAAGCTCTCTAACTCGGCGTATATATCTTTTGTCTGTTGGTGAGACCTATCTCCAACTAAGAACTGATGAACCATCTTGTCTACCTCAACAAAACTGCAGCCTGGGGGCTTTTTCAGTCCTTTCCTTCTGACCATGGCTCTTACCCTTTCAACATCATCCCACCGTTTCTTTGCAGCATAAATATTGGAAAGGCAAACATAAGCACCCACCCCATTTGGGTTCATTTCAAAAACTTTCTGTTCCAGAATTTCGGCAAGATAGACATTTTGGTGCAGTCTGCAAGCAGAAAGTAGTGCAGCCCATATATCACTGGTAGGAACAACTTCCATACTTTTGATAAGCTCATATGCTTCATCTAAGTGCCCTGCTCTTCCTAGAAGATCTACCAAACATGAATAGTGAGCAGGTGTAGGCTTGACATTGTAGTCGCTGAACATTTGATGGAATATTTGTCTTCCCTCATTGACTAATCCTGCATGACTACATGCTGATAAAACAGAAGTAAAAACGCCCTCATCCGGAAGAATATTGTTTGCTATCATAGCATGAAAAATGGAGATGGCCTCTCCTCCCTTCCCATGAACCCCATATCCCATAATCATAGCACTCCAAGAAACCAAGTTCTTTTCCGGCATCTCATCAAAAACCCGACGTGAACAAGTCAAGCTTCCGCATTTGGAATACATGTCTATGAGGGAAGTTCCCACAATAGTATTCATACCAAACCCTTTCTTAACAAGACATGAGTGAACAGAGGTGCCGAATTGTAAGGCTGTAATCTGATCACAAGCTCCAAGAACTGTTACAACAGTCACTTCATCAGGTCCCTCTCCTTCTTTAACCATTTCACGGAAAAGTCTTAAGCTCTCAAAAGCATCTCCACTCTTTTCACAACCTGAAATCATAGAATTCCACGAAACTTTATCTTTTAGCTTGATCTCATCAAATAGCTGCCTTGCGTATGCCATATAGCTACAACTGCAATACATTTCAATAAGAGCATTCCTCAAAAACTTGTTAGAAAACTCAGCATTGTTTCGAACAATGTAACCGTGTAAAGTTTTCCCTGGCTTTAAAGCCATTAGACCAGCACAAGCAGAGAGGATACCAAGCAAAGTAGTCCCATCCACACCAAATCCAGAATTTGCCATCATATCAAAAACCACCAAAGCCTTTTTAGGGTTTTTATTTTTCAAATAGCCCGATATCATCGTGTTCCAAGACGTTATATCTCTCAGAGGCATTCTATCAAATAGCACCCTCGCCATTCCCATATCCCCAAACTTTGAGTACATCGCAAGCAGAGAATTACCCACGTAAATATCAGACTCCAATCCACTAATCACTACCTCACCATGAACCCTCCTCCCGATAGCCACAAGCAACAAATCGCCACAGGCCTTAAGAACAAACGGGTACGTGAACTTGTCCGCCTTCCATCCGAAACTCAACATTTCACGGTACAAAGCAACGGACTTTAAAGAACACCCACTACAAGCATATCCCCTGATCATGAAACTCCACAAGAAATTATTCTTCGAACCAATCGCATCAAAAATCAACTGGGCTTCTGCCATACGGCCACAACTCGCGTAAAAGGCAGCGAGTTTGGTGTTCAGGTAAGTGTTCTGTTGGAGAGTACCGCAAGTGGTCACGTGAGCATGGAGTTGCTGGCCTTTTGCAAAGGATTTGGTGTTGGTGAGGGACTGCAAGAGGGTTCCACATTGTAGGGAGGAGAGAGTGAAGCCAGTTTGTAGAAAGTGGGAGGTGGGGATATGAAGAGATTGCTTGAAGAGGGCTGGGAGGTCGCCCTTGTGGGATTTAAGAAGTTTGTGAGCGAGAGTGAGGGTGCCATTCATCAAGGAGAGTGGAGATGCTGAGAAGTGGGTGGGCGGCTCAATGAGGGTTCTGGTACTGGTACTGGTACTGGTACCACTTCAGTTGAAAAAGATTGTTGCGCTGTGAATAGGTACTGGTACTGCCTTAAAGAGAGTCTATATTTCGAAATACCGATAGTTTATTTTGCATCAAATATGCTACCCGTTTTCTGGAATTTTATACGTAGGTGTCTGCTAGCTTGTGATATAAAAGATTCAGAATTAATGTCAGAAGATTCAGCAGATTCTAATGGAAGAAGATATAGGTACCAAGCTTTGATGTCTTGAATTTGGTCAACTTTTTTCACAGCTTTTGGCCATGGGGAAATAGGCACTTTGGAGCATTAAAAAAAAAAATATATATATATATATATAAATATACATTTGCTCCTTGAGCTTTTGCTCCTGTTCTATAGGAAGCCATTGCCGGATAGCCACCTTCAGCAAAAGACATGGTTGTCTGTGGGACCACATCCAAGTATTGACTTGGTCGATAACACAAAGCCACTGTAAACTTCAATGTGCCGGCACGTCCCAGGGCTGAAATTTCAAACGGGGTTCATTTTTCTAATTAAGAGGATTTAGAAGAACATCTTCGTCCTACAACTTTGGTTTTGTAGTCCTGGTTTGAACTCTAGATATGTTGAATTAATGTTGCCTAAAACATGGTTCGCTATCAAAAATTATAAAGCTCTATTCTGTTCTATGTATCTTTGTTCTCAACCATCAATCCATCGTTGTTTTGTGGGTCAGTGGAAGCTGCCAGATGGCCAAATAATTCAGGAATTTTGCACCAACTCAATTTGGAATGCGAAAGTACGTAGTCTTGATCAGGACCAATATCTCAAGTGTCCATTGTCTTGCTGCAGCTTCTACTTTTTTTTTCCCCCCAAAAGAGTGGGGAGGGACAATTAGTGTAGCTTCTCCCTCTGGATGTGATCATAAGGGCTTCCACTCACTGCGGCATATTCAGAATGACACAGCTATCGATCTCGGGAGGAGCAATCATCACCGCAACCTCACCAAAATACCAGCATGTAAAGACCCCCACATCTAGTTCACAAGTTTTACTAAGGTAGGCCGTTTCAAACTTGGGACCGCTTGCAAGGAAGGGAAGAACGATCCCCGAGCCTTTGCCAACTAGACTACCACCTTGGTGGTTGCTGCAGCTGCTACTTGCTCCCTTGTAAGACCAGTCTGATGTTGAAACCCAGTAAAGATAGTAACACTGGAAGTTCAATAGACTCTCTCTGTTAAAGGCGATAGTTCCTTGAATTGATATGTTGCTGCACTAATTATTTGATAGAAAAGGTTACAGAGATAGAACTGATCTTGACTACATCACTAATCTAGAAATGGAAATGATGTTTTTCATCAATAATTTCATGTTTTTCATCATAATTGTTAGTCTTATGTTAGATGCACTACAAGATTTACATATTTTTACAGACAATTTTGATAGGCTATGTGATACTAATCAGCCACTATAATTATGTTGACAATCCAACCGAAAAAACATTAATAACCTAAGATTTACTAAATATTAAGATATAGGTTATAATACAAGATATGATAATGATATACCTATAATTGTTTACGACTATTTTACTACTTAGTTTAAATCAATCAATGTAACTGTGCTACTTTATTAAAAAATAATTTTAATTTTACATGACACCGTACCACCGCTCTAGACCGTCATCATGGGCTTTGAACCGCCTCATCTAGTCTTGTATTAAATCAGTGGGCTGGAAATGACTATTTCTTCTGTTTTAGCTTGTTATGTAATTTTTGGCATTAACGCCATCTATAGTATTCTATTGAGAACTTGAAATCGGATTATCCTGAATATTTTCTCCCCATATTTTTTTAATAAATTATCGGCTGTTCAACATATTAAGCTGAATATTACAGTGATCATGTTTTATATTTTGGAATGTTTATATAAATAAATACTACTTGCCGAAGAGAAATTGGGGTCCAACGATAACATCAGAATGGATGTCAGTTAGCAAGTTAAACCAAACTTGGTTTATCTAAAAAATGCCGGATCTAAAAACAATGCTAACCAATTAGCCTATTAATATCAAGTCAATTCTAATCAATAAATAAAAATTTTCCAATTTCATGTGTGACCACTTTAACCAAAATTAAGCATATTCACTTATAAACGATAGTATTTACAGTTTTAGGTTGTGCAAGTCATGTATACTTATTTTTAAAAAAATAAATAAATATGAGATTTACATAAATAAATTATTTTTTTGACGATGGATTATACTTTTTTTTAAAGAGAGTGATTAATACTTACACATCTTAAGACTGTATCTAATATTATTATTATTATTATTATTATAAACATGCATGTATAGGAGACAATGAAAACATAAAAAAATAAAAGGAAATATAATAATGAAGTTGCATCTCATGATTTTCCACTACTGCTCTACTTTATTAGGACTGAATCTAGAAATACCAACATAAATAAATGTGAAAGAAATATTACGAAATTGGGGAAGGCAGATTTGATTGGATGGTTGACCCAAAATTAATAAAGACAAACCAAAAAACAAAATAAAGCCAAAAAAAAACAAAAAATCTTGGGTGTCCGACGTTGTTCTCCCCACGTTTCTTTGAGCCTTGCACGAATCACGCGTCATTCTCTCTCTCTCCCCTCCAAAAACACGGCATAACGAACAAAAATCCCAGCACGAAAATCTTCCATTGGAAATCACTGAAAGAACAAAATCGTTTGCACCAGTTTTTATCCGTACGACCCAAAACTCTGATTTACGCATGGTTTTGAGTTTCTTCGGTTGGCTTGGGGGCTTTGCATGATTTGGTTTCTTGATTCCTTTACGTTCGTTGGATTCTTGCAAAACATATTGCATTCAGGTCAGCGACATTTAGTTTTATATCCAAGATTCGATAAGTATTGATTCTGTATACGTATCATGGTCACGTTCCAATCCCGATTCTGAGCTTTCTAGATTGAGAAAACATTGAGCATTATTGACGAAACTGTAGAATTTTCATGAAAGGCTTTTTGAGAAGAAGGAGGACTAGATTTTTTTTCTTGTTGTAGAGACTTGGAAGGATTTGTATTTAAGTTCGATGAAATGAGAAGGAAAATATGTGGCGGTTTGAGTGATTTGGAGAACATGCAATGGGATTGAGAAGGGCAGGCTATGCAGTTGTTTTCGTGATTTTGCTTTGTACATTGTC
>QEOT01002443.1:734943-747434 GCA_003123785.1 Pterocarya stenoptera | reverse complement strand
CCCTCCTTTTTTTTAACGCATTATGAGTACTAAAAGAGTTTTAGATTTGAAACCATGATGCAGTTTTGGTTTAAGGATGTTAGATGTTTGGAATAGGCTGCCTTTGGACTCTGCTTAGTTCTTTTTGTGGAAATTGTTAAAGGAGGAAAGTTTGTCAATTTGGAGCTGTTGACAAACTACTTTTTGTTGTACAAAACACATACACCTCAAACAAAATAAAAGTAATCACGATCAAGTACACGATGCATAATATACGTGGTTTGACAAATTGCCTACGTTCATAGAGCTGCAGAAATCTTATTAACAGAGGAGATTATAATCACTCAATCTCAACTCACAATCTCTAAGGCTTTTTGCTCTCTCACACAATATATACTCACTTGATAATTGTTCTCTCTCAAAATATACTGAAAGTCATACAAAACAAGTCAAATATGATATATATATATGGCAAACGGTGCTGGAAACTTTAATTTGGCAAAATCTGCGTTTTTCGCTCGAGCGGCGTGTCAAGCACGCATCAAGTGAATGGCCAAAACAACATTAGCTCAAGCGGGGCTCGAGCGAACACTAGGGTTTATGTCTCGCTCTAGTTCACTGTTGTGCGGGACTTGAGAGAACTTACCCGTTGAGCTTCGCTCGAGGGCACATCCAGCAAACACTCTATTTCTCGATTTTCAGCTCCAAAATCAGTCTTCACATATACCCCAACACTTCTAACATATTATTAATGATTACTGCTTCTAGACGATCAGTTGAATCTATCAGGCCCCTATCTATGTTGTAAAATAAAGTTTGGGCTATTAATTTTTGGAATGGAGTAGGCTGAAATTATATTGAAGTGGCCAGGTGTTCAAGAGAGACAAAAAAGTACAGGGAAAAAGAAAAGAGTCATTGGTTCTGGCCTTTGATAACAGGACAACTCCTGGAACACCTTGATGTAATTTTTTCCATTCTTAAAAGTTTTAGATAAATGTCCTTGCTGAGGAATTTGAGCATTCGAATTTTTTTATAGCTCGACGGCTAAGAAATGGTGTAAAAAAGATATGCTTTCAGAATGGTGAGAAGGAAGAGTAATTTTCTGATGTCTTGCCTCCTGTCTCATTTTCATAGTTTGAAGTTCATACATGACACTTTATTGCAATTTCTTAGGAACTTATGCAACTCTTTTGCACCTTGTTGTTCTGAAATGATTTCCATTGGAAGCACAAGATACTCTTTTTGTATTGGAAGTTTAGCTAGCTGGGTAATCTAACCTATGTTCATTGAACATTTGTGTTCTACTCTTTGTTAATTTGTCTCTTCCCCAGGCACGTGACATTAGGGGCCTCAAGTTAGGATGAGAAAAAAAATTGATTTCTATTGAAAACCCATTTACGAACACGGGTAGATCAATAAACTAACAACACATTGGGGCTTCAAATGATATGATGGGTTTTTGATTGAGCTATGTCAAGATTGCCCTACCTTAAGTTCAAGGAACTAGTCTTTTTGTCGTTGTTTGAGTTGTTCCAAGGTTTTCCATTAGATAGAAGCAAGTGATTCGTGTATGAAATAAGTTCAATTCCTATTAATGTCTCCCACATTTGAGACACACAAGATCAACTAGCTCCCAAATTGCCAATCCAAAAAAATAAAAAAGAATACCAGATCTATTGTACCATTTGAAGGCAAAACTGATGCATACATCTAGCACTAAAGGATTTCAGTTTGTGTAATCCTAAAGTAAGTGCATATTTGTTTGCGTACATGTATAGAAAACCACATTTGTCACATCATTCTTTTCTGAAAAGCTTTTCCTTGATAAAAGTAAGGCTTTCAGTGAATCAAGATATGTCAGTGTGGAGATTTAGCAATTGCAATTAAGTATAGGAATGGGAATTTTGTAGTTCTTACACTGAACTCACAGAGAAATATTAGGAGTTTCCATAATAAGTTGATGGATTTCAGGGGTATTTGACGAAATATTTTTACTGCAGGTGGAGCAGATATGGAGTCGTTGCAGGAAAGAATTGATAGACAGGAAAGAGACTCTTAAAGAACTTGAATTATCTATCCTACATGAAATAACAAGGGATAAAATACCAGCATTTTCGACAAATGGAAACACAGACAGATCTTTGAGAGTTCTACCTCCCCACGTGAGACAAACAGTTTTGGATTGCTTAAGAAGAAAAAGTCTTTTGTTTCATGGTCCTAGCAAAGGGGCTTGCTCCGAGAATGGGATCATTAATTGTGTTGAGTGGCTTTTCAGTTGGCCTAATCTCCCTAGAAGATATCTGGTTAGTAAGTCAAGTCGAATGAAACCACCAAGCCCTGCTCCAGCTCCTATCCCAGCGTCAACATCTCCTAGGAGCGGACTGGCACATTATAATCAAGTGCCTGCCAGTGCTCCATCTCCAAGTCCAGGGGCGCCTGTTGGGGCACGAGAAGAGACATCTTTTTCACCAGATATTATTGACCCAATTGCTCCACCTCCTCCTCATAAAAGTTCTCCGCCTGTTCACCATGTTGTTCCACAAAAGTCACCAAAAAAGCATGATAGCAGTCAGAAGGAAAAAATAGTCCTTATTACTGCCACTGCAGCAGGAGTCCTTGCCTTTGTTGCATTGCTCCTACTTTGTTGTCTTAAGGGTAGTAACAAAAAAAATGGTGCAAAAGATGGAAAAAGAGATGAAAGACCTCTTCTCGTGTTAAGCATGAGCGACTTTTCTGCTGGTATGCATTTATCAGAATTTTTTGCTCATTATTATCTCTAATTATGGTGCATGTTGTGATGATCTCTATGAAATTAATCCTTCAGGTTCCTCACAAAATTCTGTTAGTCCAGGATATTCAATTAGGAAAGATTTCAGTTTTGACAGTGGAAAGAGTCCTTTCCTTATCAATATGTCTTTGAAGCATGGTCACAATGACCCATCACCAGCTGCGGCCCCAGCATCAGAAGGTGCAGAGCCAGCACCTTTTCCGCCTTTAAAACTTCCACCTGGAAGATCAGCTCCTTCGCCTCCAGCTCCACCAAGTACACAACCTACTCCTCCTGCTCCTCAGCCCCCACCACCTTCTAAAGTTGCTCGACCTCCACCTGCTCCGCCAAAACCGAGAGGGAGAAATCAACCTTCATATCTTGGGCCACATCGTCAAGGAAACAATGGTTCTAGTGAGGGATGTGATCTTGATGGGGAATCTGAAGCTCCAAAAGCAAAGTTAAAGCCATTTTTCTGGGATAAGGTTCTTGCCAACCCTGATCAATCAATGGTCTGGCATGAGATCAGTTCTGGATCATTCCAGTAAGAACCGAACTCTACTTTTTCCAATAATAAGCAAAAGTCAACTGCGTCAACTTAACCACTAAATGCTCTAAAAACAAATTTCAGGTTCAATGAAGAGATGATAGAGTCTCTATTTGGTTATACCAATTTCGATAAAAATAAAATTGAGCGCAAGAAAGAGTCAACATCACTTGAACCTACCCAGTATATTCAGATTATTGATCCTAAAAAAGCACAAAATTTGTCGATTCTTCTACGAGCACTGAATGTGACAACAGAAGAAGTCCTTAGTGCTCTTCAAGAAGGTCTCTCTCTCTCTCTCTCTCTCTCTCTCTCAGTGTCTTGTTTCATGTCCACCTAGACAAATTTTTTAGTCATGGGTATGATTAATTGTTGGTTTTGAGGCATCGAAAGCTTATTAGTAATTAATTGAATCAGGAAATGAGCTTCCCATGGAGCTCCTTCAAACTTTGCTGAAGATGGCACCAACAACAGAAGAAGAACTGAAGCTCAGGCTATTCAGTGGTGATCTTTCTCAACTGGGCCCTGCAGAGAGGTTCCTTAAAGTCTTGGTTGACTTCCCTCTAGCATTTAAACGAATTGAGTCACTTTTGTTTATGAGTTCAGTTCGAGAGGAGGTCTCTACTGTTAAAGAGTCCTTGGAAACTTTAGAGGTGAGGCACTAAAGTTTGCTGAAGGTCTCTACTGTTAAAGATACGAATTCTGTCTCCTATCTAATTTTATACTGCAAGGTATCTCATATTATATCTTCTCTTTCAGTAGATGTGCAGTGCTTCACGATTGTGGACTATGGAACTTTCATGGTTTATATGCTACAGAGTATTTATATGGATGAATTTAGCTTTAATGTTCCAGATCCTCTGTCCTTCTATGGAAAGGTAGCCAGATGTTTATGGTTAGATAATAATGACTCATTTTCAAATGCAGGTTGCCAGCAAAAAACTAAAAAGTAGCAGGCTATTCCTAAAACTCTTAGAAGCAGTTCTTAAAACCGGAAACCGCATGAATGATGGTACCTACAGAGGTGGTGCCCAAGCGTTTAAGCTTGACACCCTCTTGAAATTGTCTGACGTAAAGGGTACTGATGGCAAGACCACACTACTTCACTTTGTTGTCCAAGAGATCATTCGTTCTGAAGGCATACGAGCCGTCCGTACGGCCCGAGCAAGCCAGAGCACCTCTAGCATGAAAACAGATGATTTTGCGGAGGACTCCACTGAAGAATCAGCAGAGCATTATCGTAACGTTGGTCTTCAGGTGGTTTCAGGTTTAAGTGGTGAACTTGAAGATGTCAAAAAGGCAGCATTCATAGATGCTGATAGCCTAACTGCTACAGTTTCAAAACTGAACCAATCAATGAAAAAAACAAAAGATTTCCTATATGCTGAGATGAAGAGTTTGGATGAAGAGAGTGAATTCCATCGTGCACTGGCCAATTTTGTGGAGTGTATGGAAGCTGACATTTCAAGGTTACAGGAGGAAGAAAAGAGAATAATGGCTCTGGTGAAAAGTGCTGCAGATTACTTCCATGGTAAAGCAGGAAAGGATGAAGGCTTGCGGTTGTTTGCAATTGTACGTGATTTCTTGAGAATGTTAGATAAGGCATGTAAAGAGGTTAGGGATACCGGCATGAAGACGTTGAGGACTTCAAAGAAAGAGGCTCCATCAGCGTCACCTTGTAAAGAAATTCATCAGCAATCTTCAGATATACGTCAACGACTATTTCCAGCAATCGTGGAGCGGCGAAAGGACGACTCGAGTTCAGATGACGAGAGTCCCTCTACCCTGTAGGTTCATTGTGTCCAAATTGCCTTCCTTTATGAGTTTGCTTCTCAACTTACCGTTCAGGTATTTTTTTATTTTTTATTTTTTTAATAATTAAGAAAGTAATGAAATGATATATTTTTTATTTTTAAAAAATATTTTAAAATGTTTAAAAAAAATTTTAAAAAAAGAGAGAAATATAATTTGCGCTCGTGTAAATTTGAGGAGACAAGTTCATGGAACTATCATCAACCTATTTTGAATGTATCTCATCTCATTTAATTATTAGAATTTTCTCAAATTTTTATATAAAATATAATAAATAATTTAATTTTTTTCAAATTTTAAAATAAAAATAATATTAAAAAATAATATTATAACAATATTTTTTTAATTTTCATCTCATCTCATCTCATCTGTATAAACAAACAAGGCCGGCCTCGTTTATTTTCACAATCATTCTCGTCTCATCTCATCTAATCACTATAATTTTCTTAAATTCTCACACAAAATAAAATAAACAATTCAATTTTTTTAAATTTTAAAATAAAAGATAATATTAAAAAAATAAATTCTAACAATATTTATTTAACTTTCAACTTTTATCTCAACTCATCTCATCTGATCTGCAAAAACAAACAATACTATTTTATGAGATTTTGAGAAAGGAGAGAAAGAAAAAAAATTGAATAAAAAATATTATGAAATTAAAATATTTTTATAATATTATTTTTATTTTAAAATTTAAAAAAATTGATTTTTTTTTTTTTAAGTTTGGAAAAGTTGTAATAATTAATTTGAAAAAGTTATACTTATTAGTTTGATGGTGTTTATTTTTTAGTAATGTTTAAGAAAAAAAAAAGATGAAATAAGATAAGATAAAATGAAAAATACTTCCAAACATTCTCTAAGAATAAACAGGTGAATCGACCAAACCGAACAGAATCGGACGCATTAGTTCAATTAATGAGGGTTTGGTCTGTTTCGGTTCTCCTTTTTTCAGTTTCTCTTATTTCGGTTTGCACCCGGTTTTAGATATTTTTGGAAGGAACCGAGTTAAAGATTCTATAATTTATTTATTTATTTATTTTATATATGATATATTATACATATTAATAAGGTTTGATTCCAAATTCATTACCTCAGTATCTCAAACTCGCAATAGTTATGATTGAGATTTTAAAATTTACAATTCGCAACTTTCGTTCATTTATTGTTAGTAAGTTAACGGAAAATTTTGGCACTTGGCAAACATTACGCATGCCAGCTAATAACAAATTGACACGTGTCATTCATATTAATTTTTAAAATTTTAACTTAATTTATTTTAAAAAAAAAAATAAGTTCAACTCAAGAAATTAAAAAAAATTCTATTTAACTTTAAGATATTTTAAAAGATTTGTTTAAATGTTGAGTTGAGATGAGTTTAGTGATTTGAAAATTAGGTGTTTAAATATTACACTCAGCTTAAAATTAGACTGAATTGAATTGATATCAATTCAATCTAAGTTCCAAATGGGGCCTTAAGGCCCCTGTTTAGTGATTTAAGGCCTCGTTTGAAACATGGATTCATTTCAACTCATCTAAGTTGAGTTCAAATTTAAGCCTAGTTCAACATTCAAACACAATACTCACAAATCATTAAACATCACTCAACTCAAGACCTTTATACATATGAAATCCATAATTTTTTTTCAACTCAACACATATTTACACGCGTGACTCACAACATTTTTAAATTTTTCATAAATACATTTAAATTTATCTTAATATCTAAACACATCTAAACTTATCTTAGGTTGGCCCCACAAAATTCACTCCAATATCTCAATTCATTACTATTCATAAATAACTCAATTTAGCTTAACATCCAAATGAAATTTTGACTTGTTTGGATAGTAAGATGAGATAAGATGAAATAAGATGATTTTAGGTGAATTGAATAAAATATTATTAAAATATTATCTTTTAATATTATTATTATTTTGAGATTTGAAAAAATTGAATTATTTATTATATTTTGTGTAAAAATTTAAAAAAATTATAACGATAAAATAGAATGAAGTGAGATAATTTTCATATCCAAACGAGACTTGCTCTTTTTTAAAACCGATTTAACTAAAAACTTTATAAAAATCTCGTTATCTAAAACAAGATTAAAAAAGTCATTTTAACTATCAACTTTTTCCACTACAATGTTTTTAATGACGGGGCGACCCAGACGCGGGGGACCATACGTTTGGTCACAAACAGTCATTAAAAAAATGCTTCCTTTAGTGGCGGTGATAATGTGACGTTGGGGGACTGTTTTTGGTCACAAAACTTTTCATGATGGTTTTTTTGTGACTTTTTTTTATTATTTGTAAAAGTTTTCCTCGTTAATCATTCCCTAAATTATGGAGAATGTAGTGACCCGGCAAACAATATTATCTCTGAATTAGAAAACAAAAAAAAAAAAAAAAGAAACTTGGCAATATGATCACATTTGCCATTCTAGAGAGCTAAAACTTCAATATTCGAAGTGGTCGCATCTCACATATTGGAAATCAGAAGTCTCATGAAGAGCATGAATTAATGTAGCACAAAAGAGACGGATTAGGAAATGAGTAATATTAAATACAGTAATCTTATTCCTTAACAAGGGCAGTGGTAGAAACGTAATATGCAACACTAAACAGAGCATGAACAAAACACAAAATCCCCCCGATGGACAGAAAATGATGGTGTGTGAAACCGCAAGAAGCGTTGGACTTGTGATTTGACCATGTCCCAATCACCAGCGCGGCCAATCCGACGGCAAATATTATCCTGATCAGAGATCAAATATCAGATAAATTAAATCATGGCGTGCATGCTAATAATTAAGACCAGATTAATTACATATTTAATTACCAAGTGAAAACGAGGCATGCCACTGAGAGTTGCCTGCTAGGGGCAGCCTTTTCGAACTCTTCCTGAGAGCAAATGCAATTGCACCCACCAAGCAAGTTTGCAATGACATGGGCTATACACAGAACTCCTGCTGCTGCTAACCCTAGCTTCAATGTCTGTTTGCTTGGGTCTCGACACTCGAATATCCACAGCCTCAGGTGCTTCACCTGTTTGGTCATGATCATAAAGAAATGATTTTTTTACTTAATTAAGACATTAATTAATAAACATGAAAATCCTTCTTCTGCAGTTTTGAAGAATGATATATTATATATAGTACCTTGTTTTCTTCAACTTCGGCTTCAATGCCCAGAATACCGGCCACGACATCCAGCCCCACGATCAATAAGCAGATGAAAGCACCAGCTACCTTGCCCATTTTGGTGAAGTATACAGAGCGCACTTGAAGATGGGTCTTTGAAGAATAAATCTCTCTCTCTCTCTCTAATATTGAGCACTTGCTATAGTATCTTTTAGATAAGAAGAAACATATATAGGAGCGAAGATTAAGGGGAAGGGTTTTAAAAAGAGTAGAAAAGTTTGTAGCAAAGCATGGCTACCAGCTAATAGTTCATGGGGTAAGTGGGAAAAAGCTTCTTTTGTCTACACAGTGCATAGATACTTTAATTTGCTTTTTCTGTCTTCTTTCTCTTCCTTTTTTCTTCAAATCTTGGATTCTTTTCTTGGGTGAGAAAGGAAAGTAGGGCATAAAACAGCTCATATGAGCGTGCCGATCGAGGCATCCATCTCTCTTTTGATGATATTTGGCCCAGATGAATCGGTGCAAGTCATTGTGTTTCTTTGACTTTTAAGCCATGGTTTTGTATTCATTCACTGCAATCGAGTTAAGGCTGCGTTTGGTTGCCTCAGCTAAGTTTCCTCTACTTTAAACTCCCTCAACCATCTAAATAATCAATTGAACTGTTTTCATACATGAATTCGGGGAGTTTAAAGCTTATCTCGCAGGCTCGCAGCTTCTTCTTTTTTTTTTTTTTGTCCTTAACTCTCTCTCTCTCTGCCGTCAACTCTATCTGTCAAGCATCAATTCTCTCTCTCTCTCTCTGCCAAGCCTTCAACTCTCTCTTTCTCCTTTCTTTCTTCCAGTCAGCACAATCTTTTTTTTTTTTCAAAATATCACTGCAGGTTGGCGCAACTAGTGCCAAGCACTTGCAGTGAACAGTCATGAATACCATCAATTTTATAAATTTTTATAAATATATCTAAATTTATATTAATATTTATAAATATTTTAAATTAATTTTAAATAGACTCTACATAATTTGGGCGCAAAACTCCCTTGTCAAGTGTGCATTTAAAGGTACATATAGATTGGCTTCAACTACATGTTTTAGCTTCCTTCATATATTTTTCTATAACCAAATAGTAACTAACATTTGTACAACCTTCTTACAATCAAATTTCCTAGGGCTGTAGAATTGGACTGAATTGTTTTTTTGCCCATCCGATCTAGAAACTGGCTATCCAAATCAATTTGGGAGGATAACAATCCGGATAGTAACCGGGCGGTTAAAATAATTTTATACCCGCCCGGACTCATACGGATCCGGGTTGGATATGGAGTACTAGAATATTTAAAAATAATTTAAGTTGTGTTTAAAACGACGTTGTTTTAGTTTTCTTACATAAAATTGATGATCAAGAACTTGTAATGGACTGTTTTTGTAATTTTCGTTCGTGGGATAATACGAGTCTTTGTCAGTGTCACCTCTCATGGATGACATGAAAGTCAAACTTATGGCGTAAAATGTTTGAGTTTGAGTTATATTTTTCTCTTTATTTTCGGGAAGATTTTCATATATAATTGGTATTTAAGTTTTTTTTTTTTTTCCCGTTGCTGCTGGTGGTACGCATCCCATTTATACAACCTGTTGGTGGTAATTCTCCACTCTCTGTTTTTCTCTTTTCTTTTCAGGAAGTTTTTTCAGTTGCTGCTGGTGGTTAATACCATGCGTACAACCTATTCTCAAAGGTATATATATAGTTTTACTTGAAGAGCGTTGGACTTGGCTGTGATTTTTGAAATCTGGAAGCAATGCTGATCTCTACTAACTGTGCAGGTTCTTAATGGGTTATGTTCATGGTTCTTGTTATGGAACTGGTCTTGTTATGGAATTGGTTTTTGTGACCCTGATCTTGTTGGCCTATTTGTGTTAAAGAAGAAAGAAAAAATGTAGTTGAGAAATTTAATTAACTAAAAACTTTGAGTTGCGTTTCAACTTCACTGAACACACCCTCTTGAACTATCGAACTTCCTAAATTAATTTATAAATGCATTGCATCTCCCTTTGGGGTTGATGCTCAGAATAACACCGAATTGAATGGCCACAAGTGAAATGAAAAAGATGGTTAAACCTAGCTTCTGTATTTACTGCTGTAGTTTATAGTCCCAACAACAAAATATAGGGGAGGACGTGACTTTTGGACCTCGTGTGTGGCCCCCCAAGGCTTTTTAGTATGGGTTCATTTTTCTGAGAGGCACACACCACGCAATTCACATTTTCATGAGGATGCCACTTTTCTTTTCTTTGTTTAATTATACACCACCTTTATTTTTATAATCAAGCTTCGTATATATATATATATATATTCTATTATAATAAGTGGCTATCTAATTGTAAATAGTACTTTTGTTACTTTTTCGTTAACTTTTTTTATTTTTCCGTTAAGTCCTGTTTTATCAAAAGGCTTCTAAAATCCTTGATCATTTGACGTATAGCTCCCTTGTAGAATTTAATGAATGATCATATTTTACCAAAAGGTCCTTAATAGCCCCACAGTACACATGAATTGACGTCTATTTTTCATGTCTTTTTTTTCTAACAGTGTGTTCATTTACCTTTCTTTTTGTTTCTTTTTTTTTAAATAAAAAATTAATAATTTTTTTTATTATATAGAGAGTAAATATATAATCCAATATGGATGCAGACCAATACTCATACTTTGTTGAAATTTAGATTTTTTTTTTAATCTTGATTTTTTATCTTTCTTTGACTTTATATTTTCTTTTTCAAGACAAATAAGCTACTAACTTTTTCACTTTTTTTTATTTAAATCATTATGTTAGGTGCACTCCAGGACTAACACACCCCGGGCGGTTCCCTAGTATATATATATAAATAGTTACAAGATCCAAGAGTCTAAAGGGTGGGAGGTTTCAACAATCATCACAAACTAGCTAATACAACACAAGGAAAAATAAAGATTTGAAGCCAATGGCTGCTACCCATTTCCCACGAGTGGATGTCGCTTAAAGTGATTTTTTTGCAATCTGATAAATGAACTATGACACTACTATGATTAAAAGTCACAATAGATTGTGTTGTGTTGTACTTTGTTGGTCCAATTTGGTTGAAAGAAACACTCACTTCCTTTTTCTCATATTTTTCGGTAATTAGGATAGGCGGTAACATAAAAAAATAGCATCTGATAGATGGTCCGATAAGCCAGCGAACAACCGTAAATGGTTGTGAAGAAGTGTGGGAATTATGCGTCACTACTGGTGAGAAGACATTTGTTGAATCTATAAGATCCAATGTCGTTGATCCCATTTCCGTTGCGCATGGCGGCAGAACTCGAACTGTGACGCGGCAACTTATGGATCTCACACTTGGCATAGGCAGCACGTGAGACTCACACACTACTCGAATGGACACGATTCTTCCAGAAGCCAACAGATAAGCAATTGGGAAGTCCTATGGAGCTGCACGTGACAGTCTAAGGTGGCCGGAAAGCAGTAAATCGGCCCATCTCCATGCTATTTTCATAAAATAAAGGAAGAGGTCGAACAAAAGCCGGTAGACAGCGTCAAAGAGTACTAGAGGGAAGTAGGGGAGGAGGAGCTTCTTAGGAGATGGTTTTTGACAGAGCTTCTTAGGAGATGGACGACGGAGGGAGGATCTTAGGAGATGGTTTTTGAGAGAGCTTCTTACTAAAAACTTGAATGGGAAATAAAAAGTAGGGGAGGAGGAGCTGATGTCTATTATTATTTATTTTGTTTTATAAAAACTTGAATAGGAAATTAAAATTTAAAAGAAAATACCGATAAAAAGATTCATTATATAAAAAGTAATAAGCATAAATGCCTATAAAAAAAAAAAAAAGAAGAAGAAGAAGAAGATACAAAAAGCCTACTTAACTGGTATTGCTTGTGTAACAAGGTGTTCTTAAGTATTCTTAGATATTCTTATATATTTCACTCTCAAATATCATTCAAATACAAAAAAAAATTCTCAATTTCAAAATAAAAATTATATTCAAACTTTTTAACTTTATAATATTTTTATTCAATTTTTTATCTCTCATTTTCTAAAATCCAATAAAACATCTTAATTTAAACTATTTCACAACTATTTATAGATATTCTAAATGTCCAAATGAGCCCAACACCCAAAATGGTCTTTTCTTTCTCTCTAACCTCCCAAAGAAAGAACTATTTACTCTCTCTAGAAAATAACTCTTCCTGGGGGAGGGGGGGGGGGGGAA
>QEOT01002443.1:687645-733380 GCA_003123785.1 Pterocarya stenoptera | reverse complement strand
GGGGGGGGGGGGGGGGGGGAAGGAGCTTCCTCGGTCCCTCCTCTACTACAGCAATATAAATCTAATTTCTCTTTCTCTTTCTGTTTATTTTCTATTAAACTTTTTTTTATTAATATGTAATTTTATTTTATGAAAATATTAGTTTTCTTATATATTATTGGTTTGGATATTGATAATAAAATATTTTATCATGAATCCAATTGTAATAATTGTAAATTATTTATATATCTATCATTGTATTATATATATGAAATTATATTAACTAGGATAAAAAATAAATGTACGCGTAAGCTCAACTCATTTTTATGAAACGGGTTGAAATGTGTTAAACGAGTCGTATTCAAGTTAACCCAATAAAAATTAATTAGTAAACGGGTTAAGCAGGTTGGGTCACTTGTTAATTAAACGGATCGAATATTGACCCATATAGTCTAATACCCATAACTTGACACGACACGAAACGACCTCCAAGCACGAGTTGCCACCCCTTGTACCTCTATTTTCAATTTAATGCACTTTGCTTATAAAAAAAATGTTGCTTACTTACTAGGATCATCATCGCTTGAAATGTAAATAAAATGATGCGCTTGGGTTCACTTTTTAAGTGTATTGTTGAAATGACATGCAATATAGTTTAAAATGCTTAAATATATTTAAGTGATTAGCCACAATTTATATATATAGAAATAAATAAAATCGAAATAAAGCAAGATAAAATAACAAAAAGAGAAATACACTACGTAGTCCATTCACCAACACAAAAGACATGCGTGCATGAAATAGACTCAAGAAGTGTTAATTTTGCATCTACAAATAACCAAAAAAAAAAATTATTATAAATTGATGTGATGTGAGACTTCAGATCGATATTATCTTTAAAAAAAAAAAAAAAAACTTTAACAATATGATATATTACATCCAGCAAACGTAGGTTGATAAGTTAACCATTATAAATTTTGTTATACACGAAACATTTGTAACATGACTTTAAACCACATTTTAGTATCAGGAGGTTGGGCCTCAAAACTCCTCGAATTAATGCTTGATTAGGCAGTCTTAAACTTCGTGCCAAACAGTAAATGGGCAAAGCCCAAACAAACAAGCTGGACACAGAATAAAACTCCAAAACAAGCAGAAATGATAGGTAGGGCTAGTAGTACGTACGAAAGTATGAAAAAGTGGGAGTGACATGAGAGAGCCAGCCACCTTGATGCAATACATGAGTACTGTGCATAGCTCATCTGTATGTAATCTGTAATGGTCTGTTGAGCATGACTTTGCAAACGACAGCACTCTAAACCATGGCCCAAAATCGAATACTAAGTTCAGGATATCAATAACATCATGCATGCACAAACATTACCCACCAACTGTCGAAACCAAATCAAAGGTATTAATGATGTTTTACTGATCCATTGGACGTGACAATTTCAGCATTAACATCTCCATTACTGAGTTGTAACCTTTTTGTATTCCCAGCTTTACTTGTAGTTAACTATATTTGAAACTTCTCTTTCCAAAAACAAGAAAAGAAAAAAAAAAAACATCCAAAAGTCATAAAAGAAACGGAAAGGGACCTGAAACTGTTAAAACTCTCAGAAGCAGAGCAAGATCGGCCACAACAGCAACCACCCAAGAAAGTGACATGAGCAAGTGCGTTAAACGCGCCGCCTCGCTCGCTCATGGAAGAAAGAACCCCCTGGAACTGGAACTGGAAGTTGAAGAATGGTTGAATGCCACATTCTGCTGCTTCTGCTGCTGGAAAAGAAGCTTCCTCTCAGCAATCTTCCCGAGCAAAGCCATCTGCTCGGCGGCGAACACGCAGCAGCCTTGCGAGTAGAGCATGGTCTGGGCCACGGGGGAGTTCACCAGCACCTGGAGAATCTGGTTCCGGGTCAGCCTACCCAGGCCTCCGAACACGCCGCTGTATAAACTCTGAGCCGGCGTGAAGGCCGAGAATGAGGAGGAGGAGGGCATGGTCTGGAGGGCCTTGAGTTGGGCCTGAAGGAACTTCACATACTTGTGGGCCTCCTCGAGCATGGTGGCCATGTCCATCTTGGTGTCCCACGGCATCAACTTACGCAAGCTCTGGGTCTTCTCGCTCAGCTTCTGACGCCGCCGGCTCGCCAGCTTGCTGTGGGGCATAACCGCCGGTTGGGATGAGAGAACGACCGGAGGAGGATTCAAGTTGAGGTTAAGGTTGGGAACGTGGTAACGGTAGCAGCTCTGAACGATTGACTCTAGGGTTTGGGAGTTGGTGGCTGTCGTCGGGTCGAGTCTGAGGCGTTTGGATGGCGAGACGGACGCAGAAGGAAATAGTTGGGGTTGGGGTTGGGGTTGGGAATGGGAGTGTTCGAGGGACTGTAGGAGGGGTAAGTGTGGGAAGACTGAGGAGTATTTGAGCTGATCATGAGAGAGTACTGGTGAGTTGGTTAAGAAATGGAATGGCTCATGAGCGTGAGTCGACTCGGCATCGAACTGCTCGTAGGCAAGGGGTTCGGTTTTGGGGAGCTTGAGCTTCTTGTTGTCCTCCGAATCTTCATTGTTGTTGAAGTTGAGGGGTGCTCCTCCAACTCCAAGTCGGTGGCAGTTATGAGTGCTGGGATAATCCTCGCTGAAGAAGGAGAAAGGAAAGGACGTCGTCGTAGTGGGCGTGGAGTTCACATCTTCGAGTGGGAAGTAGTCAGCGTAGAAAGGAAGTAGGGTATTGTCAGTGAGAAGTGACTGAAGGCTGACGCCGGAGAACATGGAGTTGAAGCTACCCTCTTCACAGCCCTCGCCGCCGGCGAAACTAGTATCAAAGCCTCTCTCCATTTTCATTCACACGTACAGTACCGTTTCTGAGAGAGAGATATGATGGAATGTGTTTATAAAGAGGGTAGGGTTATCAAGGGTCTGCGTCTCGAAGGGATGGGTGGACACGCGGAGAGAGATGGGGCACGATAGGGGGCGGCTAAGCTTAGGTTAGAATGTCGAGGATGATATGGGGTCCGTACACAGAGCGAAAGCGGCCGGACAGGGACAGTGCAGGTGTGTGTACAGCTGCTTTGTTGTTGTTGTTGTCAGGGCTTTTGTTTTGTCTGCTTCTCCGATTCAGTTTCAGGTCACCGGGCAGGCGGAAGGGCTAATTAAAGGCCAACCGTTTTCGGCATGATAAAGAGGTTGCAGCAGAGAATGTTGGCTTTAGGCCTTTATTTTAATTACTTGCTATTAGTTTTACACGTGCTATGAGTAGTGATCGAGACATGCCTTTTGAAGACGCCAAAACGACACCATATTTATAAACTAAGCATATTCTAAATCAATCTCCGTTACAACTTACATTTGAGTGTCAGATTCTGCATGCATCATTTGATTAGTTTAGTCGCTTCATTACGTTGAATCAATCAATAATTCCTGCTTGCATCACATACTACTTCCAAATTATACACACTCCTTTCCACCTTTCCCAATTGATGCATGCAAGCATTCATTCGACCAAAATCAATTAATTGAATTCGTTTTTTTTTTTTCCTTAAATGAGTTACCACCATGGTACATTCTCCCCCATCTTTCACATTTGATGGAGATGACGGATTATTGAATTATTTTAGCCAACCCCGTAACAATTGTGCAAAGGTCAAGTCCGAGGACACAAAGGCTTGTGGCCTAATTGGCATAACTTCCAGCCTCCAAAATAGAGGTATGAGTTCAAAACCCCCTCCCCCAAATGTATAAAAAAAAAAAATTGTCGCACAATTGCTAAACATACCAGGCCTGCATGGTATCAATACAAAAAGGGGGAGGGAAAAGTCAAGTTTTCTATCTCATTTATATGCATCCGTTAGGGGGGGCATTGTCCATATTGTAACAATTTCTGGGCAAATCTTGTATCACGACCATGATAACCAGGACATATTCGCAAACTAACTCAAATCACCTCTTTCCATTGGGTAAGAAAAAAAAAAATTACAACTATAGAATCCTGATCAAGGTTTGTTTACAAGCTAGTTTAGTTAAGAATCTGCCTAAAAACTTCTGTTCCTTGCAATCCAAGCACGAGCCGAGCTCTTTCCATCCTTTGCTCATTTATAGTGGGTCTGAAAAACACATGCAAGCTTTAGAAGTAAAAAGTGAGCACCAAGTATGTTCCTAACCAGTGAACAAGACATGAGAATGAAAATTGTAGCAGAAGGGCGCCACCAAATCTCATCATAGCTCATTGTCTTGTCCTATGAAAATTTACAAGCCTTACTCTGGCAGGAAAGAAATGCAGGAACTGGTTTAGAAATTGGGAAACAAAAATACCAATTAACCGCTAATGCCTCCGACTTTTTCTTCCTTTTCATTTTTTTCTCATAAAATTAGAGAGAAACAATGCTACTTACTGCATAATGAATCACAAATTACAAAGGTGAAAAAAAAAAAAACTGTACACAAGAATGAGGAGAAACTGCAGTACAAAATGAATGACGCTTTGGAGTGATTACCAACTTCCCACATTTAAAGGGGCAGCTGTGGACTAAAATTGACAAATCATTCCAGAACAATTAACAAAGAGTTGCCTAATGATGCCTGCTGCTTTCCCAATCTCTGCAATGGGTCACCGATCCCACATGGCCTGAAATATGGCAGGTCTGTGCTTCAGCCATTGCACCATCTCCCTGTCCAGTGAAGAATTATTTAGAACAGCATCCAACATCGGGCTGCCAAAAACATTTGAGGAGCTCTTAAACGACCATATTCGGTCCTTAGGCCACGGTCTCTGGGGCTGCTTCTCCTGGAAAACATTAGGATTGCAACAGATAAGCAACCAACGGCAAATAAAAGCAAGTTGAGAGAATAAAAAAAGGCAAAGGGGCATAACATTCAAAATTAACATGTTTGCTAGTGTTTTTAAACACAGCAATGGGTAATCCCCTGCAACCTTAGTGGGTCCCTTCAAGTTCATTAATTGGGAAAGCTTGAGTATAATTTGAGATAAAGGGCAAGTTTTCAGTATTGTCACATAACCATAGGAAACCAAATGTAACCACTATTTGTCAGTTCAAAGTCGCAATGGGCTCTATCAAGGTAATTTAGAAGTACCAACTATTCTCCTAAAAGAGTCCAAGAGTCCTCACGATGCTTAAACATACATATGCCTTAGTGTTGCTTACCCAATGTTTTCAATGGGCCAGGTTAGGGCAGAGTATGGTCATTTATTAAGTAATTAAAAGAATAACTCAATATAGGCATGTCAAACTCACCATTCTTGCCAGCATAAATCTCACAGTCCTTGGGCCATAAACACGATGCCTTGATGGTTTCTGAACCTTGGCATAGAAGGAACCGATCTCAGGTAACAGCAAGCAACCCCTACTCGCTCTGGCCAAGCTACAATCTGGGTCCGCACTGGTTTGGTTATGCCAAAAAATTAGCTGTCCTAAACAATAGTTCTCACCGTAGGTCTTGCAATACTCTTGAAAGCCATCCCCCAATATTTCAGCATACTTGGGGCCCAAGTCAAGTGGACTAATGTAAACCGGTGGAGACGTTACAGCTTTATATTCCTGCATGTAAAAATAAAATTTGCTTAAGATCAAAGGAACTGCAAATGAAAGGGTAGAGAGACTCCAGTAGTTGTGGCTGTAAGAAGTACCCGTATTCTAAAAAAGCACTTTGTGTATGCATAAATATGGATCAAGTCAGCTGCCGCATCATGCCGAGACTTGTAGGTACATGGAAGATTTCGGACCTCATCTCTCAGCCTTTATAATAATGAACATCCCATAAGATTACATGTTTTTAACACTTGAATCATCGTAAGTTTGAAGAACACTGAACAAAACTGAAGAAGTGCATGCTCACCATAGTAAAGATCTCTGAAGTTCTTTCTGAATGTCATCCGACCCTGATGGATCATGAGCATCAATCTTGGACTTGAGATCATTTAGCGTGCCTTCTTCCACATGAGGGGCCATGCATTGGAGAAGCTCGTCAACAAATGATCCTTCTCCTTTCCAGAAAAAGGAAACAACTTCTTCGGGACTCAGCTTCTCCAGAGGAGGTGGTGCTTTCTTTGGGTCACCAAAAATGCATCTCATAACATATCTCACCTGTATAGACAATTCAATAGATCAACATCATCAACCTAGGCAATCAGAAAATGACAAGTGTAGGATCTAAACTCAACACACAGAGACATCATTGGCTACATGGTATTATCGACATGGCAGTTAAGAGTAAATATCCTAACAAAGATCCAGAATCATCGAATAATTCAAAGGTTTAGCATCAAAACTTTGACCTAGGACTCATGATTTATAGACCCCAAAATAGCAGGCCCAAAATCATCTTAAGTACAACTTACAGGTTGAGAGAAACACGACAGTAAGCCCCATAACAACAAGAATGCATGCTATATGCGTCTTGACTGCTCCTTAACAAAATTAGAACTGACAAGCTCCTTAACAAAATTAGAACTGACAAGCTCCTTAACAAAATTAGAGAAGGTAGTCACCTTGTCAAGAGTAACAGCCAAATTCTGAAGCCTTTGATTGTACACACCCTCAGCCTGCCTCATGCCCAAATTTATGAATACCACAAGTTAATTGCAAGCCTGCCCAAACACATGCACACACACCCACACACAATAAAAGACTAGGGCAGTGAGCACCAAACCTGAACCTCGGCATCACTCTTCTCAACCTCAAGACAAATATCCGAAAAATATTTCCTTTTTTCCTCCAAATTATGCCTTAAAATCTCTTCAGGTAGTTTTGTCCTTTCAAAATTTATAAATCTCACCTGCATACAAAATGAAAGAGTCAGGAGAAACAAAAATGACAACTAAATTACTTGCAACAAAAATTAATCCCAAAACAAAAGCTGGGGGCAGCAAAAGCACATACCAGGCGAGCTGAATAGGCTACTACCCATTCAGGCAGCCCACCAAGCAAACAACTGCCTAAACCAGCCCTCCCCAAGTCAAGATAATCCTCTTCAGATACTGAGTTTAATTCGCAAGCCTCTAGCATTAACTGATGACCATCAAGAACTCCATGCCAGTCCTCCAGTACCTGTGGATGGACGAAATAAACTACATAAAACAAAAAGGCAACTTTGAAACTACGGTTATAAAAGGACCAATAAGATTCTGCTAGCCGTATCAACATCAGCAAGACAATTAATAATCAGTTACGATATCAGGATTCAGAATCACAATCAGACTGGCCTTCTATGCTGATCAAGAATCCTGATCAGCATACTAATTCAACATGATAAAAATGTAAGTCAAAGCCACTTAACAGCCTGTGAAGTCTGATCAGACTAGTTCAGGATTTTCCTTTTTTTTTTTTTTTTTGACATCTACAGTCAGGAAACTGCCATAAATCCTGTACCTTTTGGAAAGCCCCTTCACCTGTCAGATTCAAGTAGCTGCCCCGGCAAACTTGGCTGCCACACAAACAAACTGACACTTCATATTCTTCTTTACTCTAGCAAAAGGAACAGAAACTTGTCAGTAAATATTGAAATACATATAGTCTTCTTCTCCAGACTCCATAGTGTACGTAAGCCAAACAGCAAAAAGAACACACCTCTGTAACAGAATTATAATCAAATGTGATCTCCTCTCCATATTGAATTTTACGTACAGAATAGATTCCAATCTGGTAATGACCACCTACAGCAGTAACCCTGCATTGAAGAATAAAATTATAGGATGATCGAAATCCAGCTTCACTCACGATATATTACATTTACCAAATATAATAAAACAATAAACATATATATATAGATGAAGTAAGAATAAAATATAGAATATTAGGGAAGAAAGTTAAAAGAGAGAAATTGTTGGATATGTTCCTCCAGACCAATATAAAAAAATAATAGATATGAGATTTATTACTCTGTACCATATACAACAAGTTCAAATCTGTAGGGCAGCTTGCAGGGTCATTAAGTAGCAAGTAGCAAAGTCTTTCGCATTGTACCAATAACATTATCAACTGGTTTACAACTCTGCAGTTAGGGTTATGAACAGAAAAGATAGTACAATAACAGGACTCACTTTGCTTCACAATTAGGTCGACATGAGTGGCATATTCGACTTGCATAGTTTGCCTTATGCATTGCATCAACAACCACCAAATCATACCCATCAGCATCACCCTGCAAGGTTATATACAGTTCGATCAGATTAAAAAGTTCCACAAAGCAAGAACAGATTGAACAAGCATGACTAGCCTACAGCACAAAGCTTGTTGAAGAGAGGAAAACCTTTGGCCTTTCAAGATAGATGTTGTAAAATTCTGGAGCTAGATCTTTACTATTTTTCTGCAAAGATCGAATCCCATCTTGCTTCTCGAACCATTTCCAAACAGGATAAACCTACAAAATTATTTTCAAAGAGTTTCAGAACAATAAACCTCCAAAGTTTATTATAACAAGTAAATGTATTGCACTAACAATTGGCTACCCTACCTCTCCCAAAAACTCCACAACAAAATCCTCTTCTCCAAAACCTTCTTCTTTGTTGCAAACAACACCAAGCCCCTGATATCAGAACCCAATAGACAATAAAAAAACATGAGAATCAGCATCAAAATAGTAGGAGATAAGTCAAGCAGCATGTCCAAAAGAGGGGCAAAATGATAGTACCATCTGCATGCAGTAAATCAAGGATGCATACATACCTTTCTGTAAGCAACATATTTGTCATCAGCACGACTGTCTATGGCCTTCAAAATACCCTGACACATTCTCACAGTTCGTATATCGCAGTCTTCTTCAGCAGCCTTTTCAATTTCTTCAATAACAGGCTGCAAGGGATACATCATAGGAGTGTTTCCAGTTCCAGTGAAGTGCCTAACTTGCCTATTCAAAGCTTGAAGGAGCACATCTTCGATAAACAAATGCTTCTCGAGTAAAGGCCAATCCAACTCCTCTGGCATTGAATCAAGCAAAAGATTGTGAGTGTAGGGATCAATTCCATAAACCTCTTGCTCTAAAACCTCAACTCCAAGCTGTTTTCTAGGTTTATAATCCTTGACTTCAGGAAGTTCCATATCAGACTCCTCAGTGCCACTTTTCTGTGCATGGAGTTTCTCAACATAGTCCTCTGGTAAAGATACTCGCATCTTCCGTTGCACGTCCTCATCATCCGCAACAGTAACATATTGATCAATGACTTCATATTTTCTTGTAACAGGAGGAACCAGGCTTGCTTTGGTCATGCGAGCACCCCATTCACGATCAGTCATAGAATCCAAGCCCTCATCTCGAATAAAGTGTCCATTCCCTCTTGAGTCTGCAGGTCGAACTTCTGACCTAATATCCAAATCACTTTCCCCATCTGAGGCTGTGCTCTCACTCTCACTCTTGCCATCTGAAGACCTGTCAGGGTCATCAGATGTTTCACTCTCCGAGTGCATAGATTTTTTATTCAATTTGGATAATCGCCTTCTGATTTCTCGATCAGATGCATACTCTACATAATCCAAACCATAATTTGAGAAGGAAGTGCCATTACTCTTATTCACATACTTCCTTTCAGTCAAAGATTTATTGAGCTTCTTCTTATACTTTGAGGCAGCAGGTGAATCATCTTCCCATGACTTCATCATCTCATCTCTTTCATAGGACGACTTAGAACTGTCTTCCAATCGTGTGGCAAGTTTAATAAATAAAGGAATAATATGATTCATGTCTCCAGCATCGCCCCGATTCTTTGCTCTGCACACAAAATAAGTCAACAAAGAATAAAGAATAGAGATGAAACAAGTGCTAAAGCTAATTTTATATCATTGTTTATGCCGCATAAAAAGATAGTTATGTTGCCTGACTTGCATTAAGAAAGAAAATATGCCCAGATAGAGTACCCATAAATCCACAGAAAAATGTTTCTGAGTCATGACCACCTTAAAAGAACTTTGGACAACCAAAATGATAAAATACAACAGCTTTGAGTTAACCCCATCAGACTTCAACCTGAGCATAGAGCTGTTAACCCATTGTTAACAAAGCATCTATGACCTTCGTTAACAAAGCACCAAGCACAGGCCCAAAGGAACTTACTTTATTGCATCTCTGCACATTCGACTGATATCCTCCTTGACAGAACTCAATCCATGGCCAATGTAATAACCCTTTTTAATTCTGTCTTCAATTTCTGCAACCTGATCAATAAGGAGACAACAAGAAAGTATGAACTTATGATAGATTTTTTAATATGGCAACATGCAAAACAGATGACTAGCTATACCTTGGGCACAAAGAAGTCAAAAGTATTCTTATTCATTATGTCCTTAAGACCCGAAAGAAGAAATTCTTCCATTCTTTTGTAACTATTGTCAGATTTCTTAATGGCCCACCGCCTCATTCGAGCATCCCTAGATAGAATGGAAGAGGACTTTCTGGCATCAAATAGTTTTGATCGTTTGTATAAGCTTCGGCGGAATAACTGATTTGCTGAGTCTCTCTTATCCACACTATCAAAATAGTCCTTTAGTTCACCAAAATCATCCATATCACCACCCAGACCCTTTTTGGAAATCAATGAAGTTCTCTCAGTAATCTGTTTAAGACTTCTTATTTTAGACTGTGATTCCTCAAATATCTTTGTAACACGTGCAATTCGGGTCTTGATCCAGTTAATGTTCGCAAATTTGAGGGCCAACTCATCAAACTGGCTGCAACCTCTAATATCTATATAAGATATACACGAAAACGAATGCAAAATCTCTTCAAGCACCTCGGAGGTAATGTTTGTACAACCTTTAAGAACCATTGAATTCATCCTTCCTTTTCCATAACCATTCTGCAAGCAAACCATTACATGAGACCTATCAACAAGAGAACAAAAATTTTGACTTCAAAAATGCAAATTCAAAGTAAAACCTACCATGATGTTCAAGAGAATGGAGTCAGTGCAGTTAGGACCCAAAGTTGACAGGTCAATATGTCTTGAGATGTCCTTGTAAAAACTGACCGCGGCTCTCCAGTGTTTACAAGTCAAAGAAATAAAGGCAAGGGATTTGATATCTGATCTCAGAAAATGAAAAACCCGTGCCAGGACATGACCATCCAATAAACCCCAGCTTCCCATTTCAGATTCAGAATTTTCATTCTCCTCTCGGTTAAAAAAAACATCACCACAAAGATCATCAAATGTGGATTCATCCTTAATTGTGTGCATGTCCTCTTCTACTTCATATTCTTCAATCTCATCCCCCAGCAGCCGTGCTCTCTTGGCAGCATGTGCATCACCTTCTGTAGTTAACCAGGCCCCAACCAAGCACACAGCATATAAAAAATTATTTCAAAGAAACAAAGATAAAGGAGAACAAAGTAAAAGTCCGAAAGAAACAGCGATAGAATGTATTAAAGATGATCTACTAATATTCATATAGGGTTAAAGACTACGACAAAACTAGGAAACATACATAGACACAGCACACACACACACACACACAACAAAATGAAGGGGGAGCGAAAAAAACCTAAGGGGCCAGCCACGTGTCTTGGTATTCGCAAATTCATGACAGTGCAGTAAACCATGTCTGCACATAAAGAAGTTTGACAGAGAGCCTCACCACAAAGATGCCTCAAACACATTATGAATGACTTGGTTTAAGTTCAGTTGCTACAAGATAATGAGAGAGAGAGAGAGAGAGAGAGAGATTGCACTTTGACAAAGGACATATTCTAGCAGAAGATTGAATGGCAGGTTCATTACTTGAAACGCTGCCAGAATGAGATTAAAAAAGAGAATTGATTGGGACCAGTATAAGATTAAAATTAAAGAAATATCACTCGTGCCTCTCTTGAATAGAGAAATCTGCTTTTTGCTGAATAAAATCCAGAATGCCAATGGAAACAAAGAGATTAACCCATACCTGATTTACGGTATATATGCTTCTCCATCTCCTTTTTAGGCTGCCTAACATTGATCCATGGATCTAAGACTTCATTAATGGCTGCAGCAAACTCACGGCTCTTATATGATTTCATTACCAATTCATGCAGCTTCCCACGAGTATAACCGATGAACTGAGGATGTAGGTCGTGCAAGAAACTTGGTTTCATTTTAGAATCATCAAGGGCAGTGCCTTGAGATTGTGAAAAAGGTCTTGAAGAATCCCCACTCGCAGAAGTATTCTCCTGGTCGCTCTTGACACTGGCTTCAGAGGTCTCTCCAGCAGAGAGAACTGGAACCCAAATTTTATCAAATTTTCTGAAAACACTGATGTGTTTCTGAATGACACCTTGATCTGCTAAGACCTGCAGGTGTGAAAATGAAGAAGGCCCTAGTTCATGCCCAGCACCATCAAGGTAGTACCAATCCCCCAAATGCAATTGCAAATCGTCAACTGAGCAAAGACGGTCTTTTGGAGGGTTGATGGATGACCCGCATTTCCAGGAGTCTTGTGAACCTTGATCATTAGCACTTTTGGATTGAGAATCACATTCTGTTGACGATCTCTTGCCATCACTACCTGAAGAGTATGGACGAGAAGACCTTGAAGAATATCTCTCCTTTCCTCTTACTTTTGTACGTGGATCAGAAATAAATGAACCATGGTCTTTAACCACACATGCATTTATCCTGACCACTGTAAGCATTGTTCCTTTCACTCCCCTAACAATAGCAGTAGACTTGCTCTGAACTGGTCTGCTCACGCCACTGCAATCATTCTTCTCATCTGATAAAGAAAAAGCCCAAGGAGGGAGATCAAGCCTCCTGCTGTGAGATGGATAGTACAAGTCATCTTTTCGATGCCAGCGAGGATCCTCATAACCAGACTTTGGCATCTGGCATAATGAGAAACCATCATTGAGAACAAGCTTCTTTCTGAAAGACTTATCCTGTCCAGCCTCATCATTCCTCTTCCAGTCGCCACCCTTACATGGCCATCGGCCAGAAAACCAGTCACCAAATTCTCCACAGGCAAAACCATGATCCTTGTCAGAAGTTGCAATTAACCTGGATTCTGCATCTTCTTTTGATTTGATGTCGGAAATTCTAGACAATTGATCCTTTTTCTGATCAAAAGCTTCGCTTCTGTGAGTTTGATACCAAGCAAATCCTGTACAAGTACCAGAATAAACTCTATGACATGGGATGCATATCTTGAAGTGATGGTTAGTAAAATTTTTATGAATTTTTTAGAGGTTCTCAAAATTTGAGACTTGTTTATATTGGATTTTGTGAAAGTAGGAAAAATGAGAAACTGTTTGTATAAAAATGTTTTGAGATGTCTTTTTAATAGAGTTTGTGAAAGCTGTAGGTAATTTTAAAATGTTCTGGATACATTTTTAATGATTTTTTTTTTTTATGAGTAAGGAAAACTTTTCCTTTTGGATTTTTTTGAAAGTTCTAATTTTTGTGTTTTTTCATGGAAACATAAGCAAATGATTAGATAAAAAGTACTTTTTTTTAGAAATAGAATTTTTTATATTAAAAAATTAAAGATGTTTGAATTAAAATTGGACATTTTTTAAATTTTTTGGACAAAAATAATGAAACCAAACGAGTCCATAGGTTTTTTCCTACGCAAGTCCACACATAGGTTCAATGAGTATCTACAGAAGTTTTCAAAACTTGCTTATAGAAGCTTTGAACCGTAAGAACATTAAGGTTAGGTTTGGAGAATGAGATGAGAATATTTTGTTTTAGTTGAAAGTTTAAAATATTATATTTTAATATTATTATTGTTCTGGATTTGAAAAAGTTAAATTGGAATTTGAAAAAATTGAATTGTTTATTATATTTTGTATGAGAATTTAGAAAAGTTGTAACAATGATATGAGATGAGATGAGAATTTTGTGTTTGAACTTAGTTACCAAACCTAACCTAAGTACAAAAATGAAATTTCATAACAATGCATAAAAGAAACTTCATTTCTGTTTCAGCTTTCACGTTCCATTGTATAGAGCTACAATGATGTCATGATTTCAAATCATAACCATTCATGTGCTACAATCGATTAAAATAGAAAAACTTTGGTAGGCACAGCCAAGGCAGCTAGACATGTCTTGAACTACCAACTATTGTATGAGAGTGAAATAACAAAGAACCAATTTTATAAGCATTATTTTAAGAAAATAAAATCTCATTAATTTGTTATGCGGCAGATTGCAATTCACAGAATAGAAAACTTCAAAATCAGCTGATTATAAAATTAAAAAAATGCATCAACCAAAGATGGAATTATATTATCTAGCACATTACACACAATCTACAGAGAGCCAATGAGGTGGTTCTAACTTTGCTGTGTGGCAAGCATACCCTTCTACTTACTTTTTTACATCTATGTCATTAATTAGAAAACAAATAAAGGTAAGAACTTGTTTTCTTAGCAAATTATATGGTTATGAATTTTAGTTCAGGAAAGATATAACCCTCCCTGTTTACTTGAATATAATAAAAAAGGTATATTGAACATTTATGTATATTTTAAATATTAATTATTACCGATCCAGAAATCCAGTGAAATCCTTCATATAAAGAAAAAATCCAAATAAAGAACTTTTTTAAGAAATGACTACAAAATAACACTAAATGCTCAGTGTTTTATCCGAAATAAAGACTTTTTTTTAAAAGTAATCCAAAATAAAGATAAAAACATGAATAAATAGAAAGCAATGTCAGAGATAGTCTACCTTCAGAATTTCCCCATCCCTCACCCCATTCAGCAGGCTCAATCCTCATTTGTAGAGCTTCTGCAAAATCACAAGGTTCCACAAACGTGGGAAGTAAAAATCTCCACCAAACAAAAATGGCGCAGGAATTACAACCAGATCCTTACTAAAAATATTTAGTCCTAATTAAGGGTAAAAGTAATTAACAGACAAACTAATACCTGCAACAGTCTCAAGTTCCTTGCCAGGAACGACAGGGAAGCCATGTAACAGAGCCCCAACCCTTTCATCAATGTGGAGATCTTCTGAAGGCTCAAAAGCAGCTGCACTGTTATCCGTGCAAACCAGAAACTCAGATAAAGTGACGGGTATTTCCTCACCAGGACCAAATTGCCTAGTATCTCCAGTATCAGCCAAAAGATTACCAGGAGCTTCAGGAGGCTTCACCAGCTGAGTTATGGTGTCCGACGCAATGAATGGGAAACTCACAGTCATCAACGGAGACGTTGCATTTTCAACAGTTACCCACCTATCACTATCTAAGTGCCTAATCAAGTGATCTGACATTAGAGCCCCTTCTCCCACAAGTGTTTTAAGATCACCTAATTTAGAAGGCCCACATTCCATGCCATAATAATCGAGGTAAAACCATTTCCCTGTAGACGAATCAGCCACCACTGGAATATGTGGTGGCGTGTCACATATATCCATATCTTCTTCCATAGATGGCAGCTCTTCAGGAAGAGTCCCATCAACATGGGACGATTCTTTGCAGGCAATGCTTGGACTCTGAGACTGCTCTTCTTTGTGAGTCTCACACTCGACATCTTTCTCCAGAGACCCATTAACATTATGTACACTGCTAGTATCTTGAGACTCTTTAGCTGAATAATGCGAGTCTTTTTCAATGGGATCCCTCTGGCTGGGCGTATCTTCTTGCTCCTTACTACCAATCTGAGGATTACGCTTCTCACTTGTTCCTCCTTTACGACTTGCTTCACGGTAACTACTGGGCCTACTTCGATCAATTGGGGACCGCTCCTGATAGTTAGGGGTCCTATCCCTACGATCATGGTTTCGAGCTCGATCGTGTGGGGACCGCTCTGCATGAGTAGGAGTTCGATTTCTATGATCATGGTGTCGATTGCGACCATGTGGAGATCTCTCCCGACCATGAGGTGATCTCTCACGACCGTATGGTGACCTCTCCCGACGGACAGGACTCCTGTCACGATGATCATAATACCGGGCCCTGTCAAGTGGGGACCGCTCAGAATGTCCAGGGCTACGCCCATGCCTGTCATAAACTATTCTTGAAGATAAAGAAGATTCATAATGCCTGGAGGAGTACTTTTCTGATGGAGTCATCTTTGATGAAGCTAAATTCCTGTAAGACCTCTCTACAGAACGGCGTGAATAATGATCTGAATGGGCAGTGCGGTTGCTGTCTTCAGAAAGCCTCCGGCTTTTTGAGCCCACATAATCCCCGTAATCTCCATAATACTTCCGCTCAGTGCTATCCGAATCAGTGCCATACCGCTTCAACCGGTTACCAGAAGAGTAATCTCTCCCATGGTTCTTCCCATTGCTGTATTCATTCCTATACAAACCTTCCTCGTCTACAATTTTTGAACTGATCCTTATATTCCTCTCCTGACCACTCTCCCACCTGGGAGTACTTTTGCTGAGCTGACTTCCATTTCTGTTGAACTCTTTCCTACGGAAACTATCATCCCCCGAATACTTCCCAGAAGGTGGTGTACGCTCAAGCTCAAATCTACTCCCCTTGTCATTACCCAACTCATACCTGCGTGATTTATAATGATTGTACTCATCCCTTGGTGCTTCCCCTTTATGCCATCTATCTGGAATGAACTCTCCCTTTTCAATCTCATCTTTTGCGCCTCTCCACGACCCAAAATCCACTCTCTCTGCTTCTCCTCTCCTAGTCTTCTCCGGCACTATCTCACCCTTCTCCACCTCATCTTTCCTCCACTTACCATAAGCAATCTCTCCTTTCTCCACCTCACTTCTTCTCCATTTCTCAACAATCTCTCCCTTCTCAATTTCACTTCTCCTAGACACAAAATCTCCATTCAAAGTCCCTAATTCACCCTCTTCTACCTCTTCCTTCTGTACCTTCTCGGCAAAAGTTTCACCATTTTCAACTTCCCTACTACCCTTTTTACCTCTATTGAATCCCAAATCACTCTTTTCGGACTCTCCGTTCTTCGCGAATTGCTCTTTCTTCACCTTCATCTTCTTCTTTCGCTCTGTGTCAGCCAACTTGAGCGACTTGGAATTGAACCCATTGTTGTTGCTATTGCTCCCATTCTTGCTTCCGTTACCATAAAGCGTCTTCTCCGGAATTGGAAACCTCTCCATATGATGCTGCTGCTGCAAAGGCATGCATGCGACGCCTCCATCGCCCATGGAAATCCCCCAAATACGCTTCGGCCAGAATCTTGAAAACCCTAATTCTCCCCTACTCCGGGGCTATCGATGCTCATGCTGCAATTCGCTTTCGAGATTATTGAATCGTCGCTCCAATTCAAAACCCTGTTGTCAAAAAATTGCACAAAAATAAGGCAACCCATAAATCAAAAGAGCCGAAATGCAGGGTTTCGGTTGAAAAGAAAAACACACGTTTGAACACAAATAAGCATGAAACCTTAAATCAAATACGCTCTTGTCACAAAAAACCCTAGGGTTTGAATTCCACAAAAAAAGGAAAACGAATTGAGAAGAGAGAAAAAGAAATCGAAAGAAATTTACCAAGAAAATTGGGGAAGTGACAGAACAGATCGAGAAAAATCTCGGGACTGGCGAATCCAACAGCGTGTGAAGGAAAACCTTAAGGGCACAGATCGAGGAAGGCCGAGAAAGCGGGAGCTCAAATTTTCAATACTTCTGAGAACATATCAACGTTCCTCTCTATTCTTGTTTGTGTATAGATACATATATATATCTCTCTCTCCCGCTGCGCAATATCTTTTGTTTCGCTCTCGTTGTGTTCTTCCTTGGTCTGAAAGACGAAACCTTCGTGTTATTATTATTTTCTTTTTTCTTTTTTTAATTTTATAAGCTTCTTGGATTTCTTTTCAGATTTTCCATTTTTGGCCCTACAATTTATTGCGAGAAATGTTCTACATATTTCGTACACTCTATTTAAAAAATAAATAGATAACATTTCTTTTAAATAAAGAGTAAAAATTATGTAAATTATTATCTCTATATATAAAATGACAAAAGCGAGGGTAAATAAAATGTAAGTTGACGAGATGAATTTATTTACAATTCAATTGATTTTACATGTTCGTTTGTATAATCGAAACATTTAATAATTTTTTTCATTAAATGTAATTCAAAACTCATAATTCATATACATCTTTCCATTATAATTTTAGGGATAATATATTAATTCAAATAGTTTATATACCACATTATTATAAATTGGATTTTCAATCCGAAAGATTATACATTCAAACCATTTTGTTGCTTTGTCTTGAAATGATATGGTTAGGATATAATAATATATGCAGAAAATTAAAGGTAGAATATGAAGTTTTGGGTATGATATGAAGTGTAGGAGGGGAGTGGTGGCGTTGTCGTCATTTCAATTGGCGGGGTTCATTTGGCGCTCAACTTTCAGCCAAATATTTTAGGGGATTTTAGGGGAGTTGAAAATCATACCTCTCTCTCCTCAAGGAGAAATGGTAACAATTTGTATACAATTAGGTAATAAAATAATATTATTTTAAATTTTATTTTGATTTTTAGGTTTAAAAATAATAAAAAATATTATTATATTTAAAATAATATATAAATTGTGAATAGATTGTCCCCGTTTGGATATAAAAAATATCTTATCGCATCTTATCATTACAACTTTTCTAAATTTTTATACAAAATATAATAAATAATTCACATTTTTCAAATCCGAAAACAATAATTATATTAAAAAATAATATTCTAATAATATTTTATTTAACTTCCAACTTTCATCTCAATTCATCTCATTTCAAATAACTATCTAAACCCTTAACTACCCAAATCCCAAAGGTCCTTGTGATCTTAAAATTAGGCCACCTCAAATTTTACACTTTTTTTAAAAGAATTGAATTTTTTTTTATATAGGAAACATAGGAAAACTAGGGCTATAAGTAATTTGGTCCGAGCAGGAAAATTAGTCAGGACCAAACCGAACTGAATTATGACCAATCGGTCTCAATCTCAAAATATATGAACCAATGACATTCAGTCCTGTCTTGGAGTCTACAAATTTTAGATCGGATCGGACCGAATTGGACTGAACCACTATATATATTTTTTAAAAATATTTTTAATAATTTAATAATTTATTTTTATATAATAATTATATAAGTTGATGATGTAATTTGTATCTAATTTATTATCATTGACTATATAAAATATAAAATAATATATGCTATCAATTAATCATAAATCATGTGATAATTTATGTCATTATATATAAATAGTTAATACATCATACATTCATACATACTCTACTATTTACACTTAATGAAAATAATTAGGTCATTTATTTTAAATATCTAAGTTGCAAGCAAACATGAATAATCTATGTACAATGAAATTATTTGATATTCAATGGCTCGAGCGGGATGTCGAGCGTGGCTTGAGCAAATACTGAGGTTTGTGTCTCGCGAGACTCAAACGAACTCACGGGTTGACCTTTGTTCGAGTCCACTGTCGAGCGCACCTTGAGCAAACTCACGGTTAGAGCTCCGCTCAAGCGTTAAGTCAAGCGACAGTTGAGCAAACTCATTGTTTCTCAATTTTTTAACTCTTAATCCAATCTTCATCCCAACAATTAATAATTATGCATATTAAAGAGTAAAGTCTAAGTTAGTAAGTAGTAACTATTAACATCATAAATATAATTATAGTAAAATATTTTTTTAATGAGTTAGTTACATAATCTACATTAATAATTCACTTAATTTTAATTTAGTAATTTGAATAAATTTTTTATTAATTTATTTAAAAAAAATAAAATAATAATAAAATAATTAAGCCAGACTAAACGGATTGGACCCTATAAATGTTCGGTCCGATTCGAAAAAAATGATAGGTCTATTGCCAGACCGAACTAGACAAATTTATACCCCTAAGAAAAACGATTGTATGAAAAGTTTTTTTTTTCCAGAGAAATCGTAAAAACATTTGGAAAATTTATTGCGAAAGTATTTAAAGATTTTGAGAAATTCTTATACCCAAACATGCAGTAGCTTTGTTTGGGCTTCTTATAGTTGCCTTATATTTATGCCTGTGGTGCTTTTCAATGGCTAATGATCCTTTGGGCCGTAACTGGGTAATGTGGTTTGGGTCCGACTATACTGGCTCTGCCCAATAGATTTCAGGTTCAGTTCCAGTTATCATTTTTCTCCATCAAATTATTCCCCAAACAATCAAAATCAACAATTCACTTGCAGCTCAAGGGTCCACCGAAAAACAATGTTATTCTCTCTTTTTTCGCAGTAGTATTAAAAAATAAGAGATAGAAAGTTGAAAACATTTATACGAAAGGAAACATTTATATGAGAGGAAATTTACCTACTCATTTGGAGATGATTTCGTAAGCCAAAAAATATCATTCTCTCACTTTCGGCGTAGAGAATATGACGATTCTGCAGATGGCGCTATTTGTTAAAGCATAAAATCACCCAATAGACCAAAACAGCAGAAAAAGTCATCCCCGACCCATAGAGGTGATTTGGGTCTTGACGAAGTGGTTGGAAGCCCACGGTGGTGGTGGTTTGGGACTTCAATACGATGTTCGTACGTACATCCATAGCAGTAAATAGAGAAATATAAAAAAAAAATGTAAATACAGATGGAGACATACGGATTTACGTGATTTAACACAAGGCCTACGTCCATAGGTCACTTGAAAGACAAATCCACTATAATAGGAATATTTTACACTCGTTCGTGTTCTCTCGTTTCTCTATGTACAATGGAAGACGAGACCTTTTTGCCAGGATAACATAATATATCTGGAGCTCTCGTTGTGAGGTTGAATATGATGATATCTTTGTCTTCCACTAGGATTCACCTTGAAGCCCCCCTTTCTCTCCCTCATATCCCCTTTTTATCTTGGCCCTTGGGAGTAGTGAGAAAGAGCAGCTTTTATGTCACCTCACCTTCTCCTTTGCATGTCTGACTTGATTTCATCCGCTAGCATTTTTTTTTGTCTTTTGCTCCCTCTCTTTCTTCCTACTTTTATTAAGAGCTACCCAATGGAGTGGATCTAGAATGCTATAATGGGCCTGATATATTTACTCCCAATAGATGTCCTCAATTATTAAGCTTGATTTGCTCAAGAAGAATGCCATAGTAATCTTCAAGTCCACCGTGATAGAGATAGTCTATTTGTGCTAAGTAATGAAGAACACTGATTGTGGAGCAAGGCTTGAAGAGATTGGCGGGAGATGGTTCAAATGCTTTAGGAGCGAGTGTGGAGCTTAGTGAGGGTGCCGACGACCACCATAGGATATGGTTCAAGATACGAAAATGGTACTGAACCGGTTTTGGTCCAATTTCGATTCTTAAGAATCGGTATCGGACCGAACCGAACCCATTGCTTTAGTCCAATTTGGTCTGTTCAACCAATTTTCCATTTTTTTTACAACCCTAATGGTTGAGCTTATTTTTCTTAAGTTTTGACTCCTCTTATTTTGCTAAGACTCCAATTATTTGTTTGTGAGATCTAGCAATTTTATCAAATTTTTCTTTCTTCGGGCATGTTTGGCAAATATGAGAATTCCCAGAATTTTAAAAAAATTTCTAAACTTCATTCTCAAACATCACTTGAAAACAAAACAATTTTAAACTTTAAATTCTCAATTTTTTTCATCTAAACATTACATAATCATTACTCAATACAAAAATAATATTAAAAAATGATATTCAGAACAAGTTTAATTTTATTTATTTACTTTCACAAACTTCAATATAATATTTATTTTAAAAAATATTTTTATTTAACTTTTTTTCTCTCATATTCTAAAATTTAATAAAACATTTTTACTTAAACCATTTCATTAATATTTATACAATTTTGAGATACTTATAAGAAAAAGGCTACTCTGCCACCCCAAACATACCGCTCAAATGTACCGCTTGATAAAAAATTTTTATTTTTTATTTTTTTAACTTATTGATTAAGGAATTGATTTTAAGTATATTGATGTATTTTTTTTATTTTTTAAAAATATTTAAATCTATTTAAAAAAATAAAAAAATAAAAAAGTACGTATAAGCGGTCAAGTAGAGCGGGCTACTCTGTCGGCAGAGTAGCCGGACTCAACTTATAAACATCCAAACATGCCCTTAACTTTAACACTTTTCTGCGTTGAATTGTCAACAATTTTATATGAAAAATTCTACTTATACCAACATGTGATAATTATCATCCCCTACACCACACAATAACATGTGATTTGTTATTTTTATCATTATATTTAAGAATACATATATTGATGTGTAAATATGTATATTTAAATAGAATGACAAAATGACAAATTATATATTAATATATAGTATGAGGATGATAAGTAGTATTCCTCATTTTATATATTTGTTGGACGCAAAGTGGTAAGGAAGAAGTATTAATGGCAATAGAAAGCAAAGCGGAAAGACAAGGGAGGAATGGGACTTTCACTGGTCGTCGTAGTCAACGTAAAAGAAGTGCGAAATGAATTGAATTTATATAAATAAAAATTTATTTATCATCATTTTTATTATCATTCTCTTAATATTTCTTGATGCAACATTAAATGATAAACTCATAAGTGAAACATAATAAATAATCTTCAATTATTTAATACCACGTCATGAAATAATGAGATGATGATGATGAGAGGATAAAACATATAAAATTGATTTTTCATTTTATGAGCCGAAGTATTAAAAGGAAAATGATAGGTACACCGAAAAAATTGTACCTATCATTTGCATCGATCAAACTTTTTTCAAAATTTGTGTTTTTTTATATTTTAGTATTGTGTATTTCAGTTTTTTGTAATTGTTTTAAGAAATACATAAAAAAATGTTTAAAAAGAAAAGAAAAAAAAATTATACTAATTCGGCACGTTTTATCGGTGGCTCTCAGACTAGCACCACCCTTATTGAAAATGAAGTAGCCATCCCTTTGCACGTGCGACTTGATCCTAGAACCTGCAATTTCACTATTAGTATTTTTTAAAACATTTAAAAAAAAAATGCACCCAATGGAAAATACAAGGGGCTAACTACTATATATCACTATTAAAAATGATGAAAATTTTAAAATATGAGATTTGAAAATCAAATTAAAGTAAATACTAATAAAATAGGATTACTACTCAATTTTAATTCGCTAATATAGTGTGCAAATTAATTTGTACGTAGGTGTAGCACTACGGTTAAAATTATAAATTAAATTCATTTTCATTTTTTTTAAATACAGCAATATAGTTTTTGATAGGTAAAACACAGTAATCGGAGCAATCGCTTAGACTTGATTTACAAATTATTTTATTCGGTTGGTCATCCATTAAAGAGAGGCATCATTCCCACACATGGAACTCCGATCCAAATATGCATATTTGTATAATGAATATTTTAGAATTTTTCAGAAATCTCTAGAAAACAAAATGAATTCAAACATCTTTCGGTCACAAGTGGAGTGCAATTGCCGAGAGAGAGAGAGAGAGTAAAAACTAAAAAATAGTGGGACAGAATCAAAAGTCACCGGATTTCTTTTCTATTGAAAGGTAGGTGTGGACTTCAAAGTCTATTGTTACAAAGACTAGCAAATGTTAATTTTAGGCAGATTTGGAATTCCGAGAGTCTTGCCATCAGAGGAGAGAAAATCTTAGATCTGCTTCCACAGCTTCACCACTTCNCCCCCCCCCCCCTCTCTCTCTCTCTCTAACTAAAAAATAAAAAAAAAATAAAAAAAGTTATGGTGTGTGGTGTGTAAGATGATACAAAGATTAATTCATTTATATATATATTTATGATGATGATAAATCTTATGTTTTCTTTTCTCAACCGTTTTGAGTACTACTGTTTGCGGCCATGAAAATGTGTGAAGATCAGATGATTTGTTCCCTATCTATCTTCCTCATGATCATTGATTTCCTTTTATGCTTAATTTTCTTGTTTGAATCAATTGAGTACACCTCTATCAGATCACTAATTAACTTTATGTGTCTCTTTAATATAGGATAAAAATTAAACATGGTTCGACCAAAAGACCCGTTTTGGAAGTATGCTAAGGATTTGAAAAATCATCGTTTTTCCTGTAATTTTTGTCATAATCATTTTCCGGGAGGTATTTCTAGGATTAAATGGCATTTATCTGGAGTTACGGGCAAAGATATTAAAGTTTGTGAACAAGTGCCACCACATATTCAGTTAGAAGTGAGAAAAGTACTCAACACTCCCAATAAGATCAAAGCTGATAGATCATCACAAGTTAAGGGTCAAAATAACAATAACGTTAGAGATCTGGGTGATAATGATCTTTCCACTCCAGCTTCATCATCAAGTGCGCCAAATGCATGTAACGAACAATTGGCTAAGTTGTGCTTCGTATTTGGCATTCATCCTAAGGCCGTTGTCTCTCCCATTTTCGAAGACTTTGTGAAGAGTATTGCTGAATATGGACCCGGTTATCAACTACCAAGTCCTTCTACTCTTAAGCATGAGTTGATGTTTGATGTGGGAATAAAAGCTGACGAATATGTTGAGAATTTCATAAATGATTTATTAATTGATCATCAAGTAGGTTGTACCTTAATGATAGTCAACGCTTGGGAAGGTGATAATGATTTCGATGGACGCGCAAACTGTATGGATTTCTTTGCTTATTCACAAGGAGGTGTGGTATGCTTGAATTCATGTAAGGATCTGTCAAGGAATGGTATTCAAGAAGCCATGTCTTCTACAATTCATAAGTTACTTGGCACGAGTGATACTAATTTCAATGAATTAGGCCCCAGGAATGTTGTACAACTTATATTCAATGATCACGGTGATGACAACTTCTCCACAATTAGGAATGTGGTTTTAGAGAACCATCCTAGGATTTGTGTGAATCGTTGTGCTGCTCTTGTTATTGACGACGTCTTTTGTGAAATGGTAAATTGGGGGCAACTGCGTTCTATAGTTGGTATTGTGAGAATAATACTTTCATACACTTATCATCATTCCAATGTGTCATTTAGGAGAGGGAAGAAAAGACCGAAAGCACATGTTGCAGGCATTTTATTTATGTTGAAATCAGTTTTAGAAGTTGAAGATGAACTACAAGCCGTGCAATTTTCTATGATAACATTGTCGAGTGATCGGGTGAAGTTGCTTGATGAGCAGAAGGTAGCGGAACATCTTAGATATGCAAAATTTATTGATTACATTATCCGCCGTAAAGAGTTTTGGAGTCGAGTGAAAGCAGCGGAACAAGTGTTGTTTTTACTGTTTCAGACTCGATGCTTGCTTAATGAGGACTCAAGCATTGGATACTTGTATGAGATGATAGAAAGGCTGAGTGATGGGATTGACAAAAGTCGTAACTATGATTGTTTCCTTTATGATATTACACTGGAAAGATTCAATAGAATGCGAAGGAAGATTATTCATCCAATACATGCAGCTGCTGCCTTTTTAAATCCAACTTTTATGTGTAGTGACAATTTTACGGAAAATGTTGAAATGATAGATGGCATGAATTATGTGTTTGAAAATATGGTTGAGTCAGAGGAAAAGGAAGCATTTACCAAGGAAGTACACCAATACCGCACGAAAATGCCAAAGTTATTCACAGCTCAAGCCATGACAATGTTAAAAACATGCCATCCTCGTAAGTCAATAATTCTTTTTTTTTAATAATATTTTCAGTAGATTCTAATTATGATATTTTGGTTTGCTCTTTCTGGATTGTGTAGAAATGTGGTGGGACTTTTGTGGAAAACATACCCCGGTATTAAGGAAATATGCAATTCGAATATTGAGTCAACCTTGTACTACTTCAATTTGTATGCATTATCGAGTGCCGCTAGGTGATTGGAGATCAGAAGATTATGAAGATCGGTCAACAAAATTGAATACAATAATCATGAGCAGGAATAATTATTCTCCATCATTAGGGTTGGAACCGATCATTCTTGATGAACTTGGCGGTGAAGATCACGATGCTTTTAAGGATGTGGAGGAATTGGTTGACGAATGCTGCATGAAGCTTTTACCTCGATTCACTGACGATACTCTTCTCGATTCCGTGATAAAAGATCAGACCTTTTTTTGCCTAAATTACATTGGGTTTTCTAGTTTCTTGTATTTCGATGATGATACTCTTCTTTGAGATTGATATGTCATCTTATTTCTTATGAATTTTGGAGAAAACGTACCCTACAAAAATTTGCAGTTTCCAAACTTTATGTAAAGAAATAGAATATAGGAAATGTTTGAATGAATTCTTTATTGATTCAATTGTATTCAGCTTGCAGGTTTACAGCAGTATATATAAAAACAATTATAACTAATCTCCTAAATATTTGCAACACGTCTTATACAGCTATACAATTATCTTTAAATATCAGCAAGGATCACGTGTAGATAATGGCAAGAATCTCGTGTAGATAGGAACAATAGTATCTTCTGTTATATTCAATTATAGCAGACTTGATTTCCTAGTCTTCAGCAGAATCTTTACTGGAACGATTCTCCTGATCTTCAGCAGTGATTTTAGAGGAAATCAGTTGATCTTCTACACGCCCCCTCAATCTGAAGGGGAGATCACGGACATTCAGATTGTGCTTGACAGCTACAAATTTCTTTGGTGATAGAGGCTTTGTGAGGGCATCTGCGAGCTGGTCGTGGCTTGAAATAAATTGAACTTTCAATTGGTTTTGATTAACTTGATCTCGAACAAAGTGGAAGTCGATCTCTATGTGTTTTGTTCGGGCATGAAAGACGGGATTTGATGTAAGATACGTAGCACCAATGTTGTCGCACCAAAGAGTAGGTGGTTGCCAAAGTGGAATTCCCAGCTCATGTAAAATTGATTTTATCCACATTAGCTCAGCTGCCGTGTTTGCTAAAGCTTTGTATTCAGCCTCAGTGCTGCTACGTGCCACTGTTGGTTGTTGCTTACAGCTCGATGAGATCAAGTTTGGTCCTTGAAAAATGCAATGAGCTCCTACTGATCTTCTGTCATCACGGTCTGCTGCCCAGTCCGAGTCGGAGAAAGCTTGAAGATCAAGATTTGCACCCTTTGAGATTAACAAACCAGTTGAAACAGTATATTTGAGATAGCGAAGTATTCGCTTAACAGCTTGCCAGTGTGTGTCAAGAGGATTATGCATGAACTTGCTAACTTTGTGGACTGCAAAGGCCAAATCAGGCCTTGTAAAGGCAAGATATTGCATACTTCCAACTATGCTTCTATAAAGATTAGCATCAGCACATGGTTTACCATCAGAGGCAGTAAGAGTGCAAGTTGAAGCCATCGGACTTGAGCATGGTTTTGCTTGATCCATGTTGCTCTTTTTGAGTAAATCAACTATGTATTTCCTTTGTGTGAGATAGATACCTTCTTGGCATCTGAGAGTTTCGACACCAAGAAAATAATTCAGCAACCCAAGTTCTTTGACAGCAAAATCTGTTTTCAAGCTTTGAATGACTCTGTTGACGATGGCTGAACTTGATCCTGTGATTAATATATCATCGACATAAATTAAAACGTAAACAGTAGCAGTTTTTGTTTTAAAAATGAACAATGATGTATCAGCTTTGCTTTCATGAAAATGTAATGATTTGAGCTTGTCTGAGAGTTTAGAAAACCAAGCTCTTGGAGCTTGCCGCAATCCATACAATGACTTATGCAATTTACAGACATGATCTGGAAATTGAGGATGAATAAAACCTTGTGGTTGTGTCATGAAGACGTACTCATGTAGATCACCATGCAAGAATGCATTTTGCACATCAATTTGGTGTATAGGCCAGTCCCGAGTGACCGTAATTGAAAGAACCAATCTAATTGTAGCATGCTTGATAACCGGACTAAAGGTTTCTGAAAAATCAATACCTTCTTGTTGATGAAAACCTTTGGCGACTAGTCGAGCTTTGTGACGCTCGATAGTCCCATCAGCTTTTCTTTTGATGCGGTAAACCCACCGGCAACCAACAATGTTTGCATTTGGTGATTTTGGAACCAAGGACCAAGTTCCATTGTGAAGCAATGCATTGAATTCTTTGTCCATGGCTTCTCTCCAATAAATGGATTTGGATGCTTCAGTAAAGCAGGTTGGTTCTGTGTCGATGGAGCTTTCAGCCAGCAATGCACGAGGTAAAGGATGTCGAATGAAGTCATTCGAGTGCTTGCGTGGTCTGTGAATGTTGTTTTTCGATCGAGTTGTCATCGGATGGTGATTAGAAATAGTAGGCACAGCAGAAACTGTTATGTTTTGTGGCAGATCCGAGACCAAATCAGTATGGTGCGATGGAACTGTGGCATTTTGAGTGATGATTGCTTCAGCTGAACCTGTAGGCAAAGACAAACAAGGTGCAGAAACAGATCTAATAGGACAATGGTCAGATTGCAAATCACTAGAACTGAGAGAATTAGAGAGATTTATGTTTAGAGGCATTGGAACAGATTGATGGTGAGAGAGTGGAGGAACATTTTCTTTGGTATAAGGGAAGAGATTCTCATAAAAAATTACATGCCTTGAGACATAGATTTTACCAGTAGATAAATCAAGACATTTATAACCTTGATGACCAAGACTATAACCAATAAATAGACATGTTTTAGAGCGAAAATTTAGCTTGTTTGAATTGTAAGCACGCAGATTAGGCCAACATGCACAGCCAAAAACACGCATAAAGGAAAAATCAGGCATTCGATTATAAAGAATTTCGAATGGAGATTTTTGCTTTAAAACAGGTGTTGGCAGCCTGTTTATGATGAAGGTTGCTGTTTGGAAAGCTTCTTCCCAGTAAAGCATGGGTAAATGGGAGTGTGCTAACATGCTAAGGCCAACCTCAACAATATGACGGTGTTTGCGCTCGATAGAACCATTTTGCTGATGAGTGTAAGGGCATGCCAGTCTATGATTGATTCCAGTTTGTTGAAAATAATTATGGAGACGTCGAAACTCACCTCCCCAATCAGATTGGACAGATTTAATTTTGCGTTCAAAGTGTTTTTCAACATATGCTTGAAATTGAAGAAATATAGATTCAACATCGGATTTGAGTTTTATTGGATATAACCACACAAACTTGGAATAATCATCAAGAAAGCTAACATAATATTTAGCACCAGTAGTGGAAACAATAGATGCTGGTCCCCATACATCAGTAAAAATTAAATCAAGAGGAGAAGAAGAAACATTAGAAGAGGACTTGAATGGCAAGTCATGACTTTTTGCCATTTGACATTCGGGGCACACTAAGTGCTTTTTATTGGACTCAACTGGAACATTGATGAAGGAGAGAACTTTATTGACGACTGGTGTGGATGCATGTCCAAGACGGCGATGCCAATTATGATGAGAAACACGAACGGTGGAGAAAGCTTTCGGACTGCGAGACTGAGATGTGAATTGATAGAGTCCATTAATAAGATGGCCGTGATGAAGGACCTTCCCCAAGTAGTCCTTGACAAGAAAGAATTTATCATGAAACTCGAAATAAACATGATTATCAATACAAAGCTTTTGGACAGATAACAAGTTCTTATGAATTTCAGGAACGAGAAGCACTTGATGAAGAACAAAGGTACAATTAGAAGTAGAAATTTTAGAGGAACCAGTTTTGGAGATTTGCAAACCTTGGCCATTGCCTACTTGAACCTGATCCGTGCCCTGATAGTCATTATTCTGAAGGTTCAGATTGTTGAGATCATTAGTGACATGATGCGTACCACCAGTGTCAGCATGCCATTCTGTGTCCGAAGTGCTAGTAGCAACCATGGCTTGTTTATTTTCTGGTTTTGGATCCTGGTAAGACAAATTGAACCGAAAATAACACTTGCGGGCTGAGTGTCCTGGTTTATTACAAACCTGACAGATTACTGAATTGTGATCAGTATGACGTGTGGTATTATTGTAACCAGCACGATTTGAGCGACCCCGTCCCCTAGAGCCACCTCTGCTATGATTTTGGGATGGATAGTATTGTCGCTGGGCAATGTTGGCAGAGGTGGGTTGAGCAGGAGATGACATCTGATGTCGAGAAAGTCTAGCTTCCGTGGTGAGCAAAAGCGAGTATATTTCCTCCATTGTGATTTTGTTAGTGCGAGCCGAGATGGAGGCAACAAAGCTGTCATAGTCGTGGCCTAATCCAGCAAGAACATAGGTGATGACATCTTCACAACTCAGAGGTTGTCCTGCAACAGCTAATTCATCAGTGAGCTTTTTAATAAATAGAAAATATTCTGTGGCAGATTTGCTGCCTTTCGTTGCTGTTGCCAGTTGGGTTCGGATCTGCACAGTTCGTGCACGAGATCGGGATGAAAAAGTTTCATCCAGAGCATGCCACACAGCAGAGGAGGTAGTGTGATTTACGACTTGAGCAAGTACTGCTTCAGTGAGAGAGGACATGAGAGTGCTAAGGATAAGGTTGTCTTGGCGCAGCCAATAAGAATAGGCAGGATTGGGTGTTTCAGAAATTACATGTGTTTCTGGATGGGAAACAGAGACAAATTTAGAGGGTTTGGGAATGGTACCATCAAGATATCCAAAAAGGTCTTGGCCCAGAAAATATGGTACCATTTGTGCCTTCCAAAGAATGTAATTATCGGGGCTGAGTTTGACTGTGACTATGTTGGACATAGTAAGAACAGAGGGAGATTGAGAACATTGAATATTGAAGGTGGTTGAAGAATCAGAAGAAGAGGAAGACATGGCTTGTAGACGTTGGTCTTTTCACGGCTAATCTGATACCATGTAAAGAAATAGAATATAGGAAATGTTTGAATGAATTCTTTATTGATTCAATTGTATTCAGCTTGCAGGTTTACAGCAGTATATATAAAAACAATTATAACTAATCTCCTAAATATTTGCAACACGTCTTATACAGCTATACAATTATCTTTAAATATCAGCAAGGATCACGTGTAGATAATGGCAAGAATCTCGTGTAGATAGGAACAATAGTATCTTCTGTTATATTCAATTATAGCAGACTTGATTTCCTAGTCTTCAGCAGAATCTTTACTGGAACGATTCTCCTGATCTTCAGCAGTGATTTTAGAGGAAATCAGTTGATCTTCTACACTTTACAAGTGGAAAATCTTGCAACTTTATTTCATAACCATTTAAAATTGCAGAGTCTTAACAGATTCAAACCTAAACACCATCCAAAGCTACATTGTGATAAACCTATATATATATAATCAACATTAATATAATAAATCTGCTTAGATTCATGACTCATTATAATTTATAAGTATGCATTTCAACAGATTTGGAATTTTACTCTACTACCAAATCAATTAACATACTTTCATAGGAAGACATAAGTAAAAGTAACACTTGTCAAGGAAGCATATATTAATGTGTCTTGACAACAGTATTCAACAAAGAGGTGTTTCATCAAATACTGCGTATGCATGGTGTGACAAATCAGACATTGTGTCACATCCATAACAATAATAATAAATTGAGGAAAAAAAACAAGAGTAACTATCCATTAAAAGAAACTGCATAGGAGTTGCAAGTTCTCGGCCTGTGCAAATTATTTTTTAATTTGTGTTCACTTTCCATCCAGATATCTTTTAAATACGAAACATTTTGTTCCTAAAAAAGTGTGAGTCATTTAAGTGACCAAAGCTCAAAATAATAATCTTAAAAAAATAAGCAATTTCATAAATATTCAAGAAAGACATCTATCCCGAATAAAAACAGGATTTCACGTCCAACAATTTCTATAAGCACCCAGAAATTAAGCATGCTATGTATCAAATTGGATTGGTTTAGATCTCGAGATAAGATGAGAAATCTCTTCATCATCCAAATATTATTCAAATACAAATACTTTGAATTTCAGATATTTAAACTTTTCATCTAATCATTATAACTTTTCTAAACTTCTAAACAAAAAATAAAAAATAATTCAATTTTTTCAAATCTCAAAACAAAAATAATATTAAAAAATAATATTCTAATAATATTTTAATTTTGTGATATTTTTATTTAATTTTTTTTTTATCCTTTCTCAAAATTCTATGAAACATCATATATAACTCAAACTATTTTATTACTATTTACATTTTTTTTTTATCTCATCTCAATATCGAAACGATAGATCTCCGTAGATTTTCTTTTAGAGATGCCGATTCTCAAAAAATAACACAAAGTATGGAAATATCTCATTCGAACAAATGCAATGACAATAAATTGCTTGGATAAGTCGCCCATTAGATCAATGGGTTTAATCTTCACATTTATTGTCAGGTTTTTGTTGGATCTGCCCTTCCACATAATTAATCTATAATTAATCTATCAAGAAACAGAGAATAGATCAAATAGGTTTGGTTGCCAAAATTCAAATGGGGTCTTATATTGGATTCCATCTTGAGATTTTAGATCTCATCATTGAGTGATGTATTCTATTTTACCGGGTGGTCGATCTACCTTCTTTACCTTTAACTTTCGATAAGGATAATGCTTTTTAAACCGATGCTTTTGACCGATGAAGTGTACTAATCACTTTATTTTGTATTCTTTTTGGATTTTTGGATTTTTTTTAATATTTTAAAAATGTATTAAATAATACAAAGATCTAAAAAAAAATACAAAATAAAGTGATAGGCCCACTTCATCTATCACAAACTTCGGTCTCCCTAGAAGTGTCCTTTCAATAATATACGTTTAAGATCACATAGGGCTGGTTAGATGTTCTAGAATCAATTTGACAATGGCCGATCATGAGTGCATCTAATTGAGTTTTTTTATATTATAAGAGTAATGCTAGATATAGTTTTAGGACATGTAAATTCCGTACATTGTCTTTAAAAAGCTGGGGTCTACCATTTAAAAATGAGTTTTTTATGTGGATATTAAATTTATCCACTTTTTTTCAAATGGAATTACAAGACTTGATTGTAAAAATCATTTCCCTTATTATAATGCACGCTCAACTTCCTATTCTTCATATCTTTGTTATAGTAAGAAGAAATACTTATGTTTGTTTTCTTTTTTGGAAACAAAAATCCATTTTATTTTGTGTGTGCTGCGGCAAGACAAAAAAGGAACAAGAAGGATATATAATTTATTCATTTGAAGAATTTGAAAAGAGACATACAAAAGAGAAGGATATATATCTTTTTCTCTCCTTTCACTTAAGATGCTTATTTTGGCTGCCACGAGTTGTGGAGATCAGGTGATTCACTTTCATATGTAACAAATATTTATGGAAATGCTTTGTGTTGATCAGACGTTCACTGCAACATAATTGTTTTGTAGTAACGGTTGGAAAATTGTGATAGCCCCCAAGCCATCACTAAAAAGTATTTTCTGAAACGGTCACTAAAGACAGATGAGATTTTTTTGACGTTCGAACGGAGGGGAAATTTATGTTCGAGAGTCACATATACGTTCGAACATTGAGGCTAATTACTTGCGAGCGTGAAATATTTTGGCACCAACGTTCAAACGTTGGTAGCAAACTTTAGTAATTAACGTTGGAACGTTAATTGTAAATTTAAATTAAATATGACTCTAATTTAAAAATTATGTGGTTTTTATAGTGCGTATAATGCATAATTTGCGAACAAGTCTAAACAATTGTAATATATATTTATATATACACAATTTGTAAAATATAATTATATAATTATATATATAAATATATATATTTATGTTTATATATATTTAAAGTGCAGTGATTTAGTATTAAAGTTGAAAAATCTAACATTAAAGAAGATTGAGAATTGAAATTAAAAAGCAATAGATATATTAAATAATATTGTTCCTTACATATATTAAAAGCAAAATACAAAATATGGTATAATTTCGTAAACAACACTCAGATGAATGCGTTGTTCACGAAATTCGTACTCCGTACCTCCTCAGTCAAGGTATCAACCTTCTAGTTAAGGATATCTATATGATGGGCTATCTCGGCGATAGACTCCTCTACAGCCACGATCTATCGATCGATATGAGAAGTCAGCTATGAGATCACCGCACCAACCCAAGCAGGCCACGTATCTCCCATAGATGTACTAGTAGGCTACTAACTACTACTCCCCACACCCAGCCCTGACTGCGTCGGAAGAACTAGATCCGCTAGGGGTGGTTGACGTCGAGGATACCCTATCACCTGTCCAATGCTACGTCGATGCATGCTCATGTCGAGGGGGCTCATCTGATTTGTGACCCGCTCCTCCGGCTAGAGTGGCACTCTCCAAGCAAGTAATAGCCGGTTGATGATGACACCATATGGGAGGTTGTCCGTGGAAACGATGCTCGCCTCATAACGGATCCTCTCAAAGATGCACAGTGGTAAATCGATGGGACCTCCACATGCCACTTGTATAAAAAAATGTGCCCGAATCTGACTAAATGTAGTCTTATGTGCCACAGGATCCAGGTTTGTTGCAACACTAAGCTGTTACATGCGAAAGAAAGGTAGCAGATGTATTTGGTTGAAGGCGTTCTTCCTTTCAATCTACGTGCGGTCTCTCCTAGTGAGGATGTAGAACTCCTTGTCTCGGCCATCATCCTGAGCCTCACGGTAAGTACTCTCGGCCTTTGATCGGTCTGCATCTCTGGCTGATAATGGATCAACTGGGCTAGTAGATGATGCAGAAGTGCCTACATCTGCATCGAATGTGCGTGTGCAGGTGTAGATGTGTGAACCATGACTGTGTCGCCAGTTTGAGAGTCAGCTGGTTGATGTCTCAACTACTCGACGAATCCCAAGGAGCTCGGTGATGACATCCAGTGAAATCTCAAATAAAACACCACGTACAGTCACAGTGTGAGAGGATACGTCCTGAGACATGGAGCACATCCCTATGTAGAACTCCCGAACCATTGAGGTGTATACCTTTCCCCTCAATGTGCAGATATTTCCCCAGCCTCTACTGATGAAAATATCTCTGAGGTTCGTCTGCTTCCATCAAAGCTCGTTGAACTCATTGATCAGGACCTCTCGCTCCCCATAACAGTATGAGCCTCGATTTGAGCAGTGTCCTGAGTGGCTCCTTCCCTCCCCCGTTTCCTGGTATGCAAAGGATGAGCCATATCCTAAAAATAGAAAAAGAAAAGAATTATTAGTACTATTGATGCATCTTTCATATTAATTTTAAACTGCTTTGCATTAATGTTCGAATATAATATAACATATGTTTGAACGTTTAGATAAAAAGTTTGCACGTATTTGTTTAACGTTCGAACGTATAATATACAAGTTCGAATGTTAAGGGCATAACGACTAAAAATTTTGAAATGTGGTACGTTCAAACGTTATGCCTTCCACGTTCAAACGTATGTGTTTTACGTTCAAATGTGGAAGGCAAAACGGCAAAAAAATGGAAAAGTAGTACAGTCGAATGTTAACATTCAACTTTCAAATGTAATTGCTACGAAAAGTAATGTTCAAATGTACAAAATATACGTTCAAACGTGGAAGGCATAACGCTATGTACTTGACACGTTGTACGTTTGAACGTTCTGTCGAAACGTTCGAACGTTATGACAGAGAAACTCAGTCATTCTCGAAAATCACGTACCACGGTTATAAGTGGCCAAATGCCATCATAGAAATGAAGTATACACTTCAAAAAACTTTTCTACGGTGACCATTGGCCAATGACAACCCGTGGTGGCCGGAAAATGGAGTTGCAAATCCGGCCACTACTAACGTTCGGTTTAAAAGCTTCCTACTAAATCTTAAAAAATAAACATGTAAGAGAACAAAAGAGGAATGCCTATCTTTTTGCGACGGTTGTGGTGGGGTTTGACGGCTGCGGCGACGGTTTAGTGACGGCGTGCAACAATGGAGAGATAACGGTAACGACGTGAAAATGACGTTTCCCGATTTCGATTTTGGGCTTATATACACGAAACGTTCGAACGGTATTCTGAGTAACGTTCGAATGTGGAAGAAAACGTTGGAACATGAGAAAATATTACGTTTGAATGTTTCGCGATTGAATTTCCAAAAATATATTAATAATATATTATATTATTAATATACGTTATATATTATAATGTATATTATAACATATAACATACTATATCTAATATTATATTATAATATCTATAGTATATATATAGTGTATTATATATATATATATATAATGTAACACCTCGTACTCGGAGGTTTGGAGAGTTAGCTCTTGAAACCTAACATCATCTTTCATAACAGATTTAACTATCTGATATTCCATCAAAATACAAAATCTATTTATTCAACCAAAAATATATGACGCTCCATCAAGACATTGATTAACTACCTCAAAAAAACAAATTAGAAATCCACACCATCTCGAAATTTCCACTACTTATAGTACCAAAAATAACATAAATCATAAATCATCTAAAGAGACTCCCAAAAATAAATGCTTGTACCCTCGGGTACTTATTCTTCTACGAACTTCACAATGTCTCTAACACAACCTACTCTTACTCGCCAGCAGAACCATCATAATTGCCTGAAAAATATTGTGGAGATAAAGGGTGAGCTATCAATAACTCAGTAAGTAGAGAACATATACTAGTATGTAAACATGACCATTTTTAAAATTCAGAATGCAGAATAAAATATTTACTTTCATAATTGCATAATCAGGAACATTTGCTTTCAGAACTTCAAAATAAAAAACACGTTACCAAGACTTTCAGAGCGAAGCTTTCAGAAAACTTTCTTATTCAAAATCTTTTGGCATATCAAAAATTGAGACCTCATCTTCATCACATCGGGACATCATATCGGGACATGTACTATGTTTAACCCCCGAGGTAGGATTATAAGCCACTATTGTAACCTGTGGAAGGGCCTTATCCACTATTATAACCTGTGGTTGGGCCGTATCCACTATTATAATAAGTGATTGGGCTGTATCCACTATTATTACTCGTGGTTGGGCCGTACCCACTATTATAACCCGTGGTTGGGCCTTACCCACTATTATTACTTGTGGTTGGGCCTTACCCACTATTATTACTTGTGGTTGGGCCTTATCCACTATTATTACTCGTGGTTGGACCGTACTCACTATTATAACCCGTGATTGGGCCGTATCCACTATTATAACCCGTGGTTGGGCCGTAAAGGAAACTGAGCAGAACATCAGAATCAGACTTAATCAGAATACAGATTCAGAATCTTATGCCAAGGTTTTCAGATGCCTTAACTTATCCAAACAGAATACTGAACAAATTTAGATCTTTTCACATGTTCAAAAGCAGTTTCAAAACATTTTCACATCACATGTACAAGTTTTTATAAATTTCATATTTGCTTGGCATAGCTCAGAAACAGAATGTACAAAACTTAGCTCATGTCTACACCAGTCATAAAAAAAAATTATTTTCTCATATACATCTTTCATGCATATGTAGAACACATATATGAGGTTGTTTTCAGATTTCTCTTAAAAACCAATGTGCATATTTTCAAATCAACCTCGTTTTATTTTATTTTTATGCAAAGTCTAGGATAAGAACCCTGCTTACCTGGGCTTCTTAACTTTTTAAAAATTCTCCACAACAATATTGAACAACTGTCAATCGTCACCTATAAAAATTCATGTAACTTAAATAAATTAACAGATAATCTCGTATTACACCTCAAGTACCTATTCTAATTCCTCAAAAACCTAAAATTTCTCTTAATTCTAAAATACCATTACTTCCTCAATTCCTCAATATCCACATAACTATTAGACTCAGAATATTTCTAAAATTGCATAATAATATTAGTAATACATACAATAATGCCACACAATACATTTCTAGTTTAAAGACTCATTAAAACAAAAGTGTTTAAAGTAGGAGAACAAATATTTCATTTAATAAAAATAGACTAATTAGTATCTCTTTAAAGAGTTTAAAATAAAAATCTTGCACTACTATGTACTTCTAAAAAATATATTAATAATAATAATATATTTCAAATATTTATTTAACCAGTATTTAAAACAAAACTCATACAAAGTGAGTTTAATATATAAAAACTAAAACATGATCAACTTATAATTATTCTGTTAAAAGCATCAGTATATTGATTTAGCATTATAAGTCCATACGTCTATGTCCAAAAAGAATATAACCTACACATAATATAAAACTCATAATTTCAGACTCAATATACATAATCAACTCATTAAAATATAAATCCATTAAACTAAACACCCGAAATAGTATAACCGGAAACATCATACTAAGGGGCAAAATGGTAATAGTAGATCTCATCAATTAGGATAACCGGGACACAGAAAAATACATTTCCTATTTTACGTAAACTACCACAAAGCAGAGAAGGGCCAAGACGTGAGCAGCGGCAGAGGCTTACCGAGGGTAACCAGCGGCGGCGTTGGACAAGCGGGAGGTGGTTGATCTGACGAAGGCACACTGAGAGAAAGCGAGAGAGAGAGAGAGTGAAGAGCGAGAGAGAGAATGGTAAGAGAGAGAATGGTGAGAGAGAGAGAGAGAGAGAGAGCACGGAGAAGACCAAAGCATACTCCCAGGAGGGCCATGGGGTATGTCAAGAACTTACCAGGAGTGAGCGGTGGCTGAGATGCCCGGTCGGCACTTTCTGTGAGCTGCGAGGGGATGAAGGGGCGGCGGCTGGCGGCGTGGGTGGATGGCTTGAGGCTCACGGTGGGGAAGATCACTTCCTTTGTTTCGGTGAAGAAAAAACAGAGTATTCTCTCAAAGCTTTTGGTGGTTGGCACGGTGGTGGTCAATGCAGTGATGTGGGGACCTCGAGGATGGCCACGGTGGGCGTTGGTTGTGGGAGGAGGAGATGGCTGAAATTGTTCCTTTAAGGTGAACGCGGGTTGAGTTGCAGCGTTTTCATGGAGGAGGACAAAGGGTCAAACGGTTGGATGCCGTGCGTTTGAGGGAGGTTGAAGTGGGTCGGATGGAGTCACGATGGTGGTGGAGTCGGTTTTACGTGGAGATGGAGGCTAGGCAGTTTTCACACGGTGGCTAATGGGGTGTTGTCGTGCATGGGTTGAGGCTGTGGGTTAAGGGGAGCTCGTGAGGGTGCCGTTTACGGTGGAGGGAGAGGAGATGCAGTGGCTCACTGATGGTGGAAGTTTACGGTGGCTGTCGACGCACTCTGGGCTGGGATGCAACGCTGGACAAGGGCTGCCGTGGCTGTGTACTCACACGGTCAGCAACGGTTTCTCTGAGGTGGTGGAGTTCGACAGCGGTGAAAGGCTTCTTGGTTGGAGATTGGCTTGCCAAGACTTATGGGGAAGGTCTACGTATGCTAAGAAAATTTGAGGTGCTGGAAGGACCTTAGCGGAAACAAAAACTGAGGGGAGAACGTGCATCCGCAAGAAAATAAATGGAGGAAAGGTAGTGTGGTACACGTTGAAAAAGGTGCCAGCACATGGAGGAAAACATGAAGTGCAGGTGGGAGAGTACGTATTTTGAATTTTGGTGATGTGGCGCGGGCTCTGTTTTCTCTGGAATTTTGAAATCGTTTCTAGGGTTTGTGGGATGGCAAACCCCACTACCCCGCCATCGTTCTCAGCTGGACTGCCTTCTTCTATGACGGACAAGCCTTCCTCCTTGCCGGGTGTGGTTCCAACCGTAGGAGAAGGTGCTTCTGTGTTGTTGGGTTCATTGGAACAGGAGAAGAAGCAAACTGTGACTAGGAATTTTGTTGTGGGTTATGCGGATATGGTTGTTAATCGCCCTCAACCATTGCCTGAGATGGACATTCAGCTGAGAGAACCGAATTTTTTTGAAGGAGAGATGTTCTTTCTTTTTTCAAAAACAAAGATTCTGAAATCTGCCAAGCCGTTTCGATATGCTGTTGTTGTTAAATTTCTCCGTAGAAGGCCATCTCTAGATCATATTAGAGGATTCATCAAGAATCGTTGCGGACTCCGAGTGATGCTTGTAGTGGGGCAATTGAGAAATCCCCGAAATGTTTTGATCCGATTAACAAATGAAGTTGATTTTGTGAGTGTGATGTCTCGGGGGAATGCTGATCTGATGTGGGTGTCGTATAAAGTTTTTCACTGGACGCCTAATTTTAATGAAGATGTTGACTCTCCTGTGGTGCCAATTTGGATCACTCTTCCAGGGCTTCCCCTTAATTATTCTCAACCTTCTATGTTGAAAAGTATTGGTGATGCCTTTGGAATTTTTCTGAAACGAGATAATGCCATTGTCTGTGTGACAATGCCGGAGGCTGCTAGGATTTGTGTGGAGATGGATGTTTCAAAGCCATTGAGAGATCATTTCCGGTTGGGGCCTCCGGGTCTTCAATCTAGCCATTATCAAGAGGTTGTGTATGAATCAGTACCTGCATTTTGTGGATGGTGTCGTAAGCAGGGCCATTTGGAGAAAAATTGTGGATTGAAGATTAAATCAACTATCACGGGTAAAGAAAAAATTGTGCAGGAGGAAGGTAGTAAAGGGACTGTGAAGCAAGTGTGGAAAATGGTAGGGGCAAATGGAAAAAAGATGAATACTTGCAAAGAAGAGACACAACGTCATGTGATCAGGAGGACGAAAATTTTGGAGGATATTCGTCGAAGGGCTCTGAATTATGTTAAAAAATCTTTTGAGGTACTAAGAAGAAAAAAGCCACTGTTGTTCTTGAATCAAGGCTCAACTGGTAACCAGGTTCGGTTGGAGCAGGTGGATGTTGTGGATTTATTTAAACCTTCAGATAGTTGGTTTGAGCAAGTGGAGTGTGAGGATTGGTTGGAGGAATCAGATGATCTGAACAAAGGCTTTCTTTCTCCAAGAAGTTCCCTGAAGATTGTGGATGAGACAATGGAGTTTGAACTTGGCCAGATTGCAGACAAAGGGAATGAAGAGACAATTGAAAACAAGGGGTTGACAGACTTGCATATTTAGTCTTTATCCGAGAATGAGGAGGAAAATGAACTTAAAGAATTGGCTGCAAAATGTTTTAACTCGAATAGTGAAATTGATGCTCCTATAAAAAATCTAAGAGGTTCTAAGAAGAAAAAAGCCACCGTTGTTCTTGAGAGAACAACAAGATCTAACAAACATTATTGATCTTATGAATATTCTTATTTGGAATATTCGAGGTATTCTATCATCGAAGGCTAGACTTTGGCAGATTATGAATAAGCACCAGCCTTAAGTGGTAGCTTTATTAGAACCATTTGTTTCTGTTAATAAATTGTAGCGTTGGTCAAGATGGCTACATCTTCCTAATTTTTTTCATAATGTAGAGTAGGGGGGTAAGATTTGGCTTTCTTGGGGGAAGACATTGATTTTTAGATTGTGTCAAAAGTTGATCAAGCTGTTTTAGGGTGGTTTTCTTGTGATAACATAAGGGTATTTTCCACTTTTGTTTATGTAAGTTGCTTCCAAATGCAATGACAGGCGTTATGGAGTTATCTCTGTGATGTGGATGTGGGTGGGGGATCTTGGTTCCTTGGGGGTGATTTCAATATTACCAGATCAGAATTAGAGAAAATTGGAGGTTTATTTGGTTCTTCTCGAGCACGTATGGATTTTAATAATTGTATACAAAATTGTGGTTTACTTGATCTTTCATCTACTGGTCAACGTTTATCGTGGTGTAATGGGAAGTTAGGGGGTGGAAGAATTTGGGCTAGGCCTGACAGAGCTTTAGGAAATGCAAATTTCTTGACGACTTTTCCGGGTGCGAAGATGGAATATTTATCTCAGACTTCTTCAAATCATTGTCTGATGGTTACTTAGTTATTTGGTGCTCAGAATAGGGGTCCTCGGCCTTTTCGGTTTCAAAGAATGTGATGCTTGCATGATGATTTCCTTAATGTTGTTCGGCGTGTATGGCGACATGATTTCAGTGGGTGTTCAATGATCCGAATTGGTGATAAACTGAAGCCATTGAAAAAAGAATTAAAAAAGTGGAACTTTGATGTGTTTGGCCATGTGGATAACGATATTATGGAGAGTGAGAAAGAGGTGATGGATTTCGAACAGCAGCTGATCTCTACTTATTCTTAGGAGATGGAAGTTGATTATTTAAAGTGCAAGCAAAGGCATCTTCATTATTTACATAGAGAAGAAACCATGTGTTGTCAAAAGTCCCGTATAAAATGGTTGGCAGATGGTGATGCAAATACAGTGTTTTTTCACGCTTCTGTGAAGTGTAAACAGAAGTATAACATTTTAGAGTTTATGAAGTTAGATGATGGTAGTGTGTTGGAGTCATCAGAGGTTGTTCTTGATGGGGCAGTTAATTATTTTTAGAATATCTTAACTACAACGCCAGTATCTAGTCAGGATCTTGGTATGGATCTACTCCATTCTATTGTTTTAGCTGCAGAAAATGAAGCTTTATGTAGAGTTCCTTTGATGGAAGAGATAAAGGAAGCGCTTTGGTCAATTCTGCAAGACAGTAGCCCAGGTCCCGATGGGTTTTCAGCAAGTTTTTTTCAACATGCATGGGAAATTGTGAAGGAAGATCTATTGTTGATGGCAATTGAATTTTTTGAGGGGAAGCCATTTACGAATTTTTATGGTGCTAATAATATTGTCTTGCTTCCAAAGGTGGCTGAACCAGATAATTTCTCTAAGTTTCGTTCGATTAGTTTGTGCTCGGTTGTGTATAAGATAGCGGCTAAAATCATGGTGGCAAGGCTGTTGCCGATTATGGGAAAAGTAATTTCTGTTGAACAGTTGGCCTTTCTGAAAGGAAGGAATATTTTTTATAATATTGCTCTTGCACAAGAGCTGATTCAGGGTATTAGCAAGAAGACGCGTGGTGGGAATATCATGATTAAAATAGACATGGCGAAAGCATACGATTGAGTCAATTGGAAATTCTTATTGGTTGTTTTGACTTGTTTGGGATTCTCTGAAAAGTTGAGGGACCTCATTTTTAACTGTATCTCATCTCCAATGTGCTCCATGATGCTAAATGGTTTGATAAGGGGATTTTTCAAGCCGTCAAGGGGTTTGCGCCAAGGTGATCCCTTATCACCCTATTTATTCATTTTATCCCAATAATTATTATCTCATATGATTAATGAGGAGTTCCAGAAAGAGCAAGTGAAACCTTTTAACCATGGTGGATTGTTAATTACGCATCTGTTTTATGAGGACGCATTCTTATTTTTGCGAATGGAGGGAAGAGATCGGTTTAGAAGTTGATGAGTATTCTTCAATCCTATGAAATCATCTCGGGACAAACGGTGAGTGCCCGTAAGTCTTTCATTTTCTTCTCATCAAAAATTCCTGGAGGTAGGAAAAATGAGTTGTTGCAGCTTACTAAGTTTGCCAAAGGTAAATGGCCTTGTAATTACTTAGGGGTGCCGTTATATGTGGGGAGAGTTACTATGAGGCTGTTTGAACCTATGATTCTTAAAATTCAAAAAAAGCTTGCAGGTTGGAAGAGTAACGTTCTATCTTTTGGAGGTAAGATAACTCTTATCAAACATGTTCTTTCAAGTATGCCGATCCACATGCTTTCGATCATGAAGCTGCCAAAGGTGGTTTTCAAAACCATTTCGTCTATTTTCTCTAATTTCCTTTGGAATTCTATTGAAGAACGGAAAAATAAGAAATGGGTGGCATGGCGGCACACTTGTTTTCCAGTTGAGGAAGGTGGGTTGGGATTTCGAAGCCTTGCTGATGTTCAAACGTCCTTATTCATGAGATTTGCATGGAAGTTGTTGGATGGTAATTCCTTATGGGCAAAATTTTTCAAAGAAAAATATTTGGCAAATTATCACCCTGCATATGCGATGACCAATGGTAAAGGTTTTAGATTTTGGACGGGTATTATGGCAGTATTGCTAACTGTCCTTAAACATTCCAAGAGTCTAATTCGGCAAGGTGATGTTAATTTTTGGTATGATAATTAGCTAGGAGATGGAGCTATCTTTGAGACTCAAGAGGTGAGAGGGAATCCACGGCTTAGAGTGGCTAATGTTTGGTCACCGAATGAGTGGGATATTGGTGGATTACAGGAGCTGGTTTTGGAAGATTGTGTGCAAAAAATAATTCATTGGAGAGGATCTGTAAAGGCTAGAAAGGATATGCGCATTTGGCAGCCTAATGTAGATGGAAGCTTTACCACTAAATCAGCTTGGGAGTTGATCAAAATTTAGAGATCATGGGAATATTTGTCCCTGGCGTAAGTGGCTATGGCAGAAATATGTTCCAAAAAAAAAATGTCGTTTGTATGTTGGCAAGCACGGAGAGAAGCTTTACCAGTAGATGAGAGGATTAGTAAGCTTGGCATTTCGATGGCTTCTAAATGTCATTATTGTATTTCTCTTCAACAAGAAACCATAGATCATGTGTTGTGTAATGGTGAATTAGCTTCTAAAGTTTGGAAATATTTTGCTGATGTGTTGGGTGTTAGATTATCTCATTTCAACTCTTGGCAAGGTCTTACGAATTTTTGGTGGTTAAGGGGGTCGGCATCTACCCAGGTTGGCCTTTGCAGAGGTATGGTGCCTATAGTGATCACTTGAGCCTTATGGAGAAATCGGTGTGTAGCTAGAATGGAGGATTTGAAGTCAGATTGGTATGATGTTATTCGGGTGGTTAAAGTTTCTCTTGTAGATATTTTTTCCAATAGCAGAAATTTAGGAAGAATCATGTTAATGATGAGAAAATTCTGAAGGAGTTAAATTGGCCTGTGGCTCCATTGATTACCAAAATTCCTAAATTGGTGACTTGGAAAAAGCCGGATAGAGGTGTTTTTAAACTTAATGTGGATGGTTGTTCCATGGGAAATCCTAGTGCAATAGGAGGGGGAGGATTAATTCGGGATGCAGAGGGTAACTCCATTGTTGGTTTTACAAGATACTATGGGTTTGCTACAAACTCAAACTCTTTAGTGGAAGGATGCGCTTTACTTGATGGTCTACTCTTAGCTAAACATCTGGGACTAACTAATATTTTGATAGAATCTGATTCTAAAGTGGTAGTACAATGGATCTGAAATGGTGTTTCTAATTTCTGGTATATGTGGAATTTTTTGGAAGAAATACAAAGTTTGCTAAAGATTTTAAGAGGTTCTATTAGTCATATTTATAGAGAAGCTAACATGGTGGTGGACTTTTTAGCTAAGGAGGGTGCGAACAATGTTGATCGGATTATCATGGGTGCTGATTTTGGATCTGGTAAAATTCGAGGCCTATTACGTATGGATCGGTGGGAATTACCTTATTTACTTTCATAATTCATTGTATTTTTTCATTGGTGTTTTGGTTGGCATAAGGGATGTTTCTATATGTTTTTTTGTAACCTCTTGTGCTTTTTGGTTTACCACGGTATTCCTCCGCCATAAGTGAGGGTTTTTAATAAATTTGGAGAATGGGTCACTCTTGGACAGGTGGTCACTAACTTTTTCTTAAAAAAAAACAAAGGTGGGGTACGTCTGCAAAGGGACTGCTCTGAGTGATGGCCACCAGTGGAAAGGGAAAGGGAGGAACGTGAGAGCACATGAAAAATCATGTAAGCACCTAAAGGGCTCAACACGATGAAAAGAACTTGGTGAGGAGGGTTGCAGGACTTGGGTGCCACATATAATGTATTATATAGTATATTATATATACAACGTATATTATATATAGTTAATATATAATATAAAATATATTATTTTATAGTATATATTATATATATACTATACTATATATATAGTATTATATATACACTACATAATGCTATATACTATATACATCATCTTGTTGTTGTTAGTTTTATTAAGTATAGCCAAATGTCTATGTTATATATTAATTTGTTTCTCGTTAATTAAATATATAATGTTTTATTTCTAAACGTGGACATCATATTAGTAATTTTAAATTAAGCAATTTATTAAGAATTTTAGAACTTCTGAAATAGTGTTAATAATGTTGGGTAAATTATTAAAGTATAAAGTAATGGAACTAAATATTAATGAAACTATTTTTT
>QEOT01002443.1:654103-672366 GCA_003123785.1 Pterocarya stenoptera | reverse complement strand
GGGGGGGGATTTCAATGATGTGTTATATTTACATGAGAAACGAGGGAGGAGGCCACGACCATATGCTCAAATTGATAATTTTATGGGTATGATGGAAGATTGTGAGTTGCAGGATTTGGGTTTTGAGGGACAAAGGTTTACATGGTGTAATGGAAGGAGTGGTATGTAGAGAATTAGTGAGAGATTAGATAGATTTTTGGGAAACCAACAGTTGTGGCAAGTCTTTCCTCAAGCAAGGGTTAGGAATTGAGTTATTGCACACTCAGATCACATCCCAATTTTCTTTGGGACTGAGTTACCTTTAATTAGGGGAAAACAACCAAAAAAGTTTCGGTTTGAGGCAATGTGGGTTGGAGAGAAGGAACGTGCACAGATTATTGAGAGGGAATGGGACAGTGATCGAATTAGTAGCAAGATGGAGGATGTCTCAAAGTTGATTAAAGGCTGTGGGAGGAAACTTGTAGTTTGGAATAGGTATTCTTTTGGATATGTGCATGAAAAACTGGCTGAGGCAAGAAGGAGACTGGAAGATTTGCAACAAATGGAGGCTATCTGTCTTGATTTAGAAAGCATCAATGAGGCTAGAAAGAAAGTTCATGTTTGGTTAGAGAGGGAGGAAGTGATGTGGAAACAAAGGTCTCGGGTTCAATGGCTAAAGAATGGTGACCAAAATACAAGGTTTTTTCACTCACAAGCAAGCTAAAGGAGGAAAATGAACATGATTAGAAGTTTAAAAGATGAGAGGGGAGTTTGGCTTGAGGGGGAGGAGAGGGATTCTCTTGTGACTAATTTTTTCAAATCTTTATTTGCTTCTTCTATGTAGGGTGGACAAGATGAAGTGTTGAGGTGTATTGATCAAATAGTCACTGCTAAAATGAACACACAGCTAGCAAGACCTTATGTTGTAGAGGAAGTGAAGTTGGCTTTAGATCAATTGCATCCAACAAAGGCACCAGGGCCTGATGGAATGTTAGCAATGTTTTTATCAATCCTATTGGCATATTGTGGGAGATTCAGTTGCTGCTACTGTTCTAGATTCACTGAACATTGGTATGCTGCCCTGAGACATCAATCATACTTTCATTAGTTTAATTCCCAAGAAAAAAGTTTGTGAGCAAGTTGCTGATTTCAGATCTATAAGTTTATGTAATGTAATTTATAAGTTGGTGTCCAAGGTCATTGTAAACAGATTGAAAATTTTCCTGCTCTCTGTTATATCAGAAACTCAGTGTGCATTTGTGAGGGGTCGACTGATTACAGACAATGTCTTGCTAGCCTATGATTTGGTAAATTATTTACGGACTAAAAGGTATGGGAAGAAGGGGTTTATGTCTCTGAAATTAAATATGAGTAAAGCATACGATAGAGTGGAGTGGGTTTTCTTGGAGAAAATTATGAAGAAAATGGGATTTGCTGACACTTTTGTAGACTTAATTATGACTTGTGTCAAAACAGTCTCTTTCTCTGTTTTGATTAATGGTGGCACTCATAGTCCTATAATTCCTAGTAGGGGACTTAGCCAAGGGGATCCACTATCCCCTTACCTTTTCCTACTATGTACTGAGGGATTAATTTCCCTTCTGAAGGAGGCTAAAAATGAGCAGTATTTGAAAGGGATTAGAGTATGTAGAGGGGCCCCTATGATTACACACTTATTCTTTGCGGATGATAGCACCATTTTCTGCAAAGCTGATAAAGAAACTACTAGACACCTATAACTTGTCTTGGATATATATGAGACTGCCTCTGGACAGAAAATTAATAGAGACAAAACAGCTATGGTTTTTCAAAGAATGTGGAAGCTTCTAAAAAAATAGAGTTGATGGATTTATGGGGGGTGAGAGGATTCTAGCAATATGATAAATATTTGGAATTGCCTAGTCTTGTTGGAAGGTCTAAAACCAAAGCTTTTGAAAGTATTAAAAAGCGAGTGTGGACTAGACTTCAGAATTGGCAAGATAAATTACTCTCACAAGGAGGGAGAGAAATTCTTATTAAGGCAATTGCTCTTTCCATCCCCACTCATGCAATGAGTTGTTTCATGCTTCCTTTGAGTTTATATCATGATCTTGAAGGAATGATGGCTAGATTTTGGAGGGGTCAGCAGAGTAATGAGAAAAAAGTTCATTGGTTGAGTTGGCAAAAGTTGTGTGTGTCTAAATTTAGAGGGGGTATGGGTTTTAAGGATTTGCATGCTTTTAATATGTCTCTCTCAGCTAAACAAGGATGGAGGCTGCTACAAGGTGAAAATTCTTTATTGCATAAAACTTTTAAGGCAAAATATTATCCAAATGTTTCTTTCTTTAAGTCAAAACTGGGTGTAAACCCTTCATATGTATGGATGGGGATTTTTGAAAGAAAGAAATGGCTTAAAGAAGGATGCAGGTTTAGAGTGGGGACTTGTGAATAGATTCGAATTTGGAAGGATCCTTGGGTTCCAGGTTTCAATATTTTAAAACCTGAGATTCATGGAAATAGGCGGGTGGATGTTGATGAGGGTGCTACAGTTGATTCTATTGTGGATGTCTCAAACAATTCATGGAACAGGCAATCTCTCCGAGCTCTCTTCAATCCAATGGTGGCTGATAATATACTCAAGATCAGGTTATCTACACTGCAAGTAAGTGATAAGTGGATATGGAGTGTGGAATCTAATGGGAGGTTTTCTGTTAGGAGTGCTCATAGACTGATCCAATCTTAGAATGCTAATATGTGTGGTGAAAGTTCATCTATGATGCAAGACAAGAGATTGTGGAAATGGTTGTGGCAGATGCAAGTACCCAGAAAAATTAAAACATTTGCTTGGAAGGCCTGCAAAGATATACTCCCAACACTTACTGATTTGAGGAAGAAAAAAGTAGCAGTGGCGGATGGCTGTTGTTTTTGTATCGAACCTGTGGAAGATGTCACTCATGCTCTATTGCAATGTCCCTCCATCCAAACATTATGGAAGAGGTATCTCCCTGTTCTGCAGACCTTTTATGTATCTATGAGCTTTTGGGATATAGTTAGATCTATTATGCAATTTGGTACAAAATCTGATTTCACCTTGCTCTTTGTGTTAAGTTGGAGTATTTGGTTTAGACGTAATAAAATGCAAATGGAAAAGATTGTGTTAGATCCTATGGATAGTGCAGGCGATGCTTTGTCTCTTCATGAAGCATTTATTGAGGTTAGAATGGCTTCCTCTACTAAGTTAAGCATTTATTGTGTTAGATCCTATTGGTTTTTTAAAGGTCAATGTTGATGGTGCAATTTTTAGTGAACAGAGAAAGGCTGGTGTTGGTGTAGTTCTGAGGGATAACCATGGTGGGATAGTGATGGCAACTACTAAAGTTGAATATGAAGTAGAAGGGCCTGCTACAATTGAACTGATTGCAATTTTGAGGGGTTTACAATCATGCTTGCCTTTGGGAATACCAAATTTAATGGTGGAGTCTGATTGTTTGGCTTTGGTTCAGCAGTTTCAAGCTAATGCAATTTCAGTGGAGTCATATGCACAAGATGGAAATTTGGTTGCAGAGGCTAAGTAGTTGTTATCTCGGTTCCAACAAGTTCAAGTTGTACATGTTTCTAGTTGGGGAAATGGAGTGGCTCATACTTTGGCAAGGCATGCTAAGAATGCATCTGATATTAATGTTTGGTGGGAGCATGTTCCTACTTTTGTTCATCAAGCCTTATGGTTTGATCAGAATTCATTGTAATGTGCTTTCTAATGAAAGTTTGTTTATCAAAAAAATATGTGGATCCTCTAACATTTATTGAATATTTAATATTGAATATATAAATGTTGCAACTCTTCTGCGCACATGCAATTTGAGATGCCATGAAAAATTGGCAATATACATTTAACATTGAACTTTTTTATTTTTAGAAGTGATCTGGGATTATGTAATTTATGATTAATTAACCAAAACATACATCAAGCATATATTACGAATCATGATGGCAAATTTTAGAGCATGCATACCGATGCATGGGATGAAATAGTATATTCAATCTTATAATTAATGAATGATTTAATTAATTAATTTATATTTCCGTCATCTTCCTCCCACTTAGTTAGTACTTATGTTCTCTAATTGGTCTTTACATTTTCTTGGATGATAATATTAATGGACAGAAAGAAATCTTACCCTTCGCTACTCATTTGCATATAAGAGACGTCCAGATTTGGCATCTGGATTTCTTAAGTACTGTTTCCTGAAAACAAAAGGAAAAGAAAAAGAGTTGGAAAATTATTGAAAATGTTATGAAAATATTCACATAAATTGATCTGTTCATTACTGCATCTTCGTCAAGAGCCCAATTATTTTAAACGACAAAATTAAGTTTGCTGGCTCCATAGGTCGGTCATTACGTACCGAAGCTGTAAAGGTGTGAGGAGTATTGAAGAAGAGCGTTCCTCATTTTCAGGTCAATCAATGCTTGCAGATCAGAGGCTTGAACTCAAAGCGCGCCCTTGATGCAAATTATTAGCTGTGTTAGGAACCTGATGCAGCGCACCGTTTTGGAGAAATGAGATTACACAGCTTAAATAATCAGTGCTATACGCACCGTTTGGCATCCTAGAGAATTTCAGCTTATTATTGTATTTTGTCTCTTTGTAATAGTTAGTTGCTAGATGTTTACGTGTCAGTCTTTTATTGGTATATATGGTTTGTTATTCTGCATGAGCATAAGGGAAGGGACTGAGGGGAGGGAGCTTATTCTGGAACCTTGTGAAGAACTGACCTGTGTATGGAGGTTGGAAACCATCCAAGTTTCCCTTATCAAAGCATATAAGTCTATGAGACTCTTTATCAAATACTTTCCCTGCGTCTATTATTTCTTCCGCAAATCACTCTATTTCATTCAACAGCAATCCTTATTACATTGCAGCAATTCCCAATCCTCTTTGCATTACAACAGATTCCGCAAGTTACACTGATTTACAAGAAGGACCATTACACGTTGAGCCTAGTGGCCTAAAATCAATAAATTCGAAAAAGAATTAATGAGCTCCGATCTCATACGCAATTATAACCACGCATGGAAATATAAGAAGTTCTTTGGATCGAACTTTCAATGACAAGATCTTGCATGAAACTGACAGAAATTAAGAGTGGGTTTGAGCATTAGAACATGAAGGTCATGATGTGTTTGAACATGAGAGAAGACCGAGCTGATCATCATCAACATTGCAGGAAATGAAAAGCTTTGACAAGACTAATTAACAATCAGGTTTCACAAATGGAGAGATCGTCCTCAGAAAGAGATCATACGATATCCTAGCTAGCTAGCTAGAATTAATGACATGTATATATGGCAAAATACTAAAATAACCACAAAATTTTAAGCTTGAATCCTTCTTTATAATATGCAGCAGCCATTTTAAAGCTGATGATGGAATATTTCTCACCTATGAACTACAATGCAGAGATTGAGGAGCTGATCTCTAGCTTTAACGACGCTGCCTGCTTGAGTTCAACGACATGAGAGTTCATTTTTATGCAAAATGACGGACAATCCTCTCAAAATAAGATTTTTCACCGGCGGCGAATCTGGCGACGCCACCTGGAACTGCGGCGGTGCGGGCGAGGAGGGACCCGAAGAAGGCTCCGATGGGGTCGAAGTAGACAAGGTAGAGGACAGAGAGAACTGTGAAGAGGAGGGCGTGCAGTAAGAGGAAGAGTAGAGTTTGCCACTGGTCTGAGAACGGAGACTGAATGACTAGTCTGACAGATATCCACCCAGTTGTCTCTTTCGGTTTAAACGGAACCGCGTTAATTTTAACAGAAAACAATAAAAATCGTTAAACCAAAAATTTCTGTTATATAGCGACTCTATATATATAAAGATATAGTAATATTATTTCATTATCTTTCACGTGAATAAAAAATAAAAATATTATCAAAATATAAATTTGATTTAAATATAGAAATAATTAAACCAGAATACAGTCTATCATTAGAAGATGCTGTAAATACTTTAACATATGCATTAATCAAACACTTCGTTAGTAATCCTGTTCAATTTAAAGAAATAACTAGTGATTTGCTAATTAATTTAATATGTCTTCAATTATCCGATTTTCGTTGGTATAAAGATGTATTTCTAACTAAAATTATGATCAGAAATGACTGTCAACAACCATATTAAAAGAAAAAGTTCATAGCTGGACTTTCATATTACTTCGCCCATAAAGTACAATAATCATTAGTAAAATCAGATGGTACTATTAATTTTATAAATCTCACATATGGTGATATAATAACTACTATTAATAGAACTAGTTTGATTATGTGTAATGATTTAAGGTAAAATAAATAAATGGATAAAGAAAATAAATTTGCTAAAAAGGAATTAGGTACCTTTTGTGAACAGTTTGGATATACTCCATTAGTAGCTCATTCAAGAAGACACAAAAAAGGAAAAATAATTTATAAAAATTATCCTAACAAAAACTGAAAATATAAACGATCTTATAAAAAGATAAAAGATAAACAAATATATAATAAACCAGTAAAAAATCCAAAAAAGTATAATAAAAAGAAAAAAACAAATTGTTTGTTATAAATGTAAAAAAATTAGACATTACAAATCAAATTGTAAGGTTAAACAACATATTAATGAATTAGAAATACCTGAAACATTAAAAGAAAAATTATTAAATATTTTTAATAATAATAACTTGATATATATTATAGTCTAATATAATAATAACTAGTATATTTGTATGTTACTATATAGTTATTATACACTAATACTATATATTTATATACTAATACTATATTTATTAATACGTATACTAATTAGTACTTATCCTAATACTATTAGATATATACTAATACTATACACTAATACTATATATATAATGGAAAACAATTCGCAGTATAATTAAATTCATGTATGCATTTATAACAAGACATACAATCATTTTTATAATCTTTTCGTAGACCATATTTTAAATGAGGAATATTTTTATAAAATAATTTATAAAAATAACCATATTTTGCAAAAATATTCTTAATTTAAAACATAATTATATAACTAATTGTACAGAAATACAAAACCGTTTGAATGTTATTGGTGACGTTCAAACATTGAAATGCTATGTTCGAATGTATATGGAGTAACGTTTGAATGTAAATGAAGAAATGGTGAGAAATTTTCCGCTCAATTTCCTAGAACCATAATTCCACCAATGTTTGAACGTAAATAGACTACCGTTCGAATGTTTTCAAAAATTGAATTGGGTTTCAACACAAAAAAATTGAATAATGTTTTCAAAAATAAATTGAGAAAATCAATAACTATTAAAAAAATATTTAATAGTTATAATATTAGTTATAACATATTATATCAATATATTATATATTAGTTATAATATAATGTATATAATATATTATATAATATAATATAATTATGTTGTGTATATAATATATATATACTATAGTATATATATATAACTAGTATATTAATAAATGCTAACTATTTAATAATGTCCTCCCTTCACATTCGAACGTGAAAAAAAATGCGAAAAATTTTCCGCTCGATTTCCTCAGCTCTGTGATGAGTTGAAACGTTCGAACGTTCCAATTTAATGTTCGAACATGCATGGATGAAATTTGAGAGGAAATTTATAAACGTTCGAACATTAAATTATATACGTTTGAACACGAGAAAAAAATGCGGGAAATTTCCCGCTTGATTTCGGGCGCTATCATGAGAAGTAACATTCGAACACTTCATCNTTTTTTTTTTTTTTTTATATATATATATGTCTCTAACAAGCTAGTGTTGTATTTTTTTGAAGGATTGGTTGTTTTGGTAAGTTGAAAACTTTTGATTTGTAAGAGGATATTGTGAATGCTAAGTATATTTCTAAACTTTAATAATATGTTTATACATTTTGTTGTGATTTTATTGTGGATAATGATGAATATGGGATGTGTATAATGGGAGTTGATTGTGGATTTTGATGAATTGGATATAGGGAGAATATTGTGAGTTGAGTAGTGAATTTTGATTGTATAAATATATATATATATATATAGTGAATTTGTATCAATTGGGTATTGATGAATTAGAAGGAAATATTTGTGATATGGATTGTGTAATATGATAAATTAAAATGGAAAATTGTGTTGTGTTTATGCTTACTCTTGAAATATTGTGAATATTGTTTGTGAATTTTGTGAGTTTATGGTGCTTATTGATAAATTAATATGTTTGGAAATATTGTTGTGGGAATATTGTGAATATGTTGTGATATGGAGTTGAAATATTGTGATTATTATTTATGAATTTTGTGAATATTTTGTGAGTTTATGGTTTTTATTATTGAATTAATATGTTTAGAAATATTGTTGTGAGAATATTGTGAATATGTTGTGTTATGGATTTGAAATATTGTGATTATTATTTGTGAATTTTTATTGAATATGTTTATATGGTTAGAAATATATTGTGTTTAGTTTGTGGATTTATGTGAATTTTTTGATATCATATGTTTTGATGTTTTTTGAATTTGTTCTTTCTTAAGAAAATTATAAGCTTAGGAACTTAATTTAAGTAAAAATTAAAGACATTTAATATACATTTAATATGGGAATAAATATTTAATATTTAATAAGTATATATAATATATTCATACTAGTTTAATTAGAATATGATTATTATGCAACTTATAAGTAAATAACTTAACTATATATAAAGTATAATATACATATAATAACTATAATTAATAATAACTTATTAAATATTCATACTCCCACCTACGGAAACGCGAGAATAGTGACGTTGGGATGATGACAACACGGGGTCACACATCCCAACGATAAGTGCCAAGTGTGTGCAACATACAACAAGTGCACGACATAAACGCAGCGGATAATATAAATAAGTCAACTAAGTACCAGAATTTGTTTAATACAAATATCCAAAAACAAAGCATTCTAAAGTAATACAATTGTCTCATAACATATAATACAAAATCTGATAATACATATGATAAAATATGCACCAGATCCAAAATATCATTTTTTTCCGAAAATGAATATTTTCCAACACACGCCAAAATCCCATTTTGGCCCAAAAACATTTCCACCATTTTCCCTGAAAATGACCAAAAACAATAATCCATCATTTTCCCAGAAAATAACTCACACAAAATCATTTATCCAATACATGCCATTTTTCCAGAAAATAGCCCATTATCCATTTTATCCGTATGCACCATGATCTCCCATAGGGATCATCCGCACAGCCTGGCTTCATAATTAGTGATGCCCAGTTCCACACCTAGTGTGTTCATGGCCAAGCATCCTTTAGCCCCTGCCAGCAGAGGGGCCACGGAGTTGGCATGAGAGTTTTACCATCCCTTCTGATCCCATTGTCGCCTGACAACAACCCATGGAACGTCATTCAGTATATTCCGCTCCCGAGTTAATGCCCCATCTCGGCTTGGGGTCATGATACACACGCACCAAAAAATCATTTCCACATATGAAAATTTAGTTTTCAAATAAACACATGAACATGAATGCAATTACACGAAAACTCAGTTTTCATTTTACAAACATGAACATGCGTGCACATGCAATGTACCAGACACAACATCAATATCCAACAACCAATCAATCCCCATATATAACAATCACACAAATAACTCCATACTCTAATGCATCCGACCCCCTTACTTATTGGACTCAGTCTGGAACAACTAACCAGAACATAGTCAATAAATGAGTTAGCGCAAAAATATATTTAAATCTCAAAAGATGTTTTGGAAAATACTTACAGCGCTATAGTATAATTTTCAAAGGATCACGGATGAGCTAGAAGCGGCAAAATAGCAACTAAGTAGTGCAAAATGCACTGTGGCCATGGGTCAAAAATAGTGAATTTTGAACGGGGTCTAATGAAAACTTGAAATTACAAGGGTAAGGCCTAGAGATGTCAGTGAAGTTAGTGGTGGTGGCTTTTGGCCGTGGGTGGCAGCGTAGGTGGCGGTTTAAGGCTAAAAAGCTCAAATTGAAAATGTAGATGAAAGTGCTTCACCGGTGACGGATCGGAGCTGGGGATGGGTGCTTTAGGTTGCTGGGAGGTCAAGGGTGATGTGGTAAAAAAATAGTGGCCGGAGGTGGTGCGACGGCGGCGCAGGGAAGAATGGAATGCTGCGGCTTCAAGCAGTGCGTGCGGGTCGATGGCGACACGGGAGGGGCTGGAGTTGGTGGTGTGAGGTCGTCGGCAGGTAGGGAAGGTTGTGGGTTGGGTGGTGTTGGACACTGTGGCGCGTGGCGGTGCTGACTGGGAGAAGGAGATTGGGCCGAAGGAGAGAAAGAGAGAGGCTCGCGCATGGGAGGGAAAGGAGAAATGGGGGGAAAAAGAAAAGGAAGAAAAGAAAAAGAAGGAAAAATAAAAGAGGAAAAGAAAAGTGAAGGGAAAGAAATGAGGTCCAATACTCACAACTTGGGTCTCAAAAATGATCCAACGAAAAGAATTTCAAAACTGTAAATAGAATAAAATAATTCAAACGCAGTGAGAAGCTTAAATAAAACAATAATAATTTTAAAACCCATAAACAAACTAATTTAAAGTAAAGATCAATTTAAATGTGAAATAATAATTAATAATAAGAAAACATATTAAAATAATTTTCACAACTTAAAAATATTATAAAATAATATATCAAAACTCTCATAATTTTAAAACAAGAGAACCAATATTTAAATTAATTAAAATAATCATTCAATTAAAATATACTAAAATACAGGGTGGTACAACATTGGCCTACCAACCGAGGGGCTTGAGTGAGGGGTGTGAAGTGGAAGATGGGGGCTTGGAGAGGGAGTTAGGTGCCGAGGTGCCTAGTGATTTGAGGGAGTTATTGGGGCGGTTTTCTAGAGTGATGGAGGACCCAAAGACACTTCCACCCTCAAGGGCCTTTGATCATCGCATTCCCTTGATGGAAGAAGCCAAGCTGGTTAATGTTGCTCCCTACCGGTATGCTTACTACCAAAAAACCGAGATCGAGAAGCAAGTTAATGAGATGTTGGCTAATAGGCTCATCCGGCCAAGCACTAACCCATTCTCAAGTCCGGTTTTCTTGGTGAAGAAGAAGGATGACACATGGAGGTTTAGCACTGACTATCGAGTCTTGAATGAGGCTACTATCAAAGATCGATTTCCAATTCCGACCATTGATGACATGTTAGATGAGCTTGCAGGTTCTATGTTCTTTTCCAAACTAGATCTAAGGGCCGGATACCATCAAATAAGGGTGCATGAAGGGGACATTCACAAGACGGCTTTCCGAACTCACAATGGCCACTTCGAGTACTTGGTGATGCCGTTTGGTCTATGCAATGCTCCTTCAACTTTTCAAGCATGCATGAACCAAATCTTTAAGCCGTATTTGAGGAGGTATGTGTTGGTATTTTTTGATGACATTCTTGTTTATTCCAAGACATGGGAGGATCACTTGGGGCACTTGGAGGTTGTTTTGGGGGTGCTACTTGACAACTCTTTCTATATTAAGTTGTCCAAGTGTACATTTGGCCAAAGGGAGATTGAGTACTTGGGGCATATGATCTCACATGATGGGGTCAAGGTAGATGTAAGGAAGGTGGAAGCTATGGTGGCTTGGCTCAAACCGAAGACTATCACCGAGTTGAGGGGCTTTCTTGGGCTCACGGGTTACTATAGGAAATTTGTGAAAGACTATGCTTCCATTGCAAGACCACTCACCAACATGCTCAAGAAGAATAATTTTAAGTGGAGTGAAGAGGGGGAGAAGGCATTTGAAGCTTTGAAGAAAGCCATGACGACTACACTCGTCCTTGCTATGCCTACTTTTGAGAAGGCATTTGAGCTACACACGTATGCAAGTAATATGGGAGTAGGGGCTGTTGTGACACAAGAAGGGAGGCCACTAGCCTTCATTAGCAAGGCCCTTGGTGTTCAAAAGAAAGGGTGAAGTGTGTATGCACGGGAGATGCTTGCCATCATGGAGGCCATGAGAGTGTAGAGGCCTTATTTGTTAGGAAGAAAGTTCCTGATAGTCACAGATCAACAACCTTTGAAGCATCTTTTGGAGCAAAGGATCACTACTCCGGATCAACAAAGGTGGGTATCCAAACTCCTTGGTTTTGAATTTGAATTGGTGTATAGGTCGGGTAGGGAGAATTGGGTGGCCAATGCCCTATTAAGGAGGGAGGATGGTGAGGTATTGGAGGTCCTCTCGGGTCCTTCATGGGGAGTTTGGGATGAGATTAGAGAGGGAGTAAAAAATGATCTAAGGTGTAAAGAGGTGATGAAGAAGCTAGATGTGGATGTTAAGGGAGTAGAAAATTATGAGATGAGTGGTGGACTTTTAAAATACAAAGGGAGAGTGGTGGTATCGAGTGTGGGTGAGCTTAGAAGGAAGATCTTGAGCCACTTTCATGATTCCAAGGAAGGGGGACATTCGGGGGTGTACCGTACTTAGGTAAGGGTGGCAAATTTATTTTATTGGGATGGTATGAAATGAGAGGTGAAGGAGTATGTGAAGAGGTGTGACACTTGCCAAAGAGTGAAGAGTGGGAATAGCAAGCCTAAGGGGTTGATGAAACCCTTACCGATCCTTACTCACACTTAGGAGGATGTCATTATGGATTTTGTGGAGAGGTTGCCACTCTCAAATGGTTGTGATGGGGTGCTAGTGGTGGTGGACCGCTTGACCAAGTATGCACACTTCATTGCAATGGTGCTTCCATACACGGCCAAGACTATTGCTAAACTTTATGTGGATCAAGTGATGAAGCTTCATGGGATGCCGAGAAGCATGGTGACCGATAGAGACCATGTTTTCATGAGCAACTTTTGGAAGGAGTATTTCAAGATGCATGGGACGGAGTTGGCCCGAAGTTCAACCTATCACCCCCAAACTGATGGCCAAACGGAGGTGACCAATTGGACTCTTGAGCAATATCTTAGGTGCTTTGTGCACCAATACCTGAAGAAGTGGGAAGAGCATTTGGCATGGGTTGAATTTTGGTACAACACATCATACCATCGGTCTATCAAGATGACACCATTTGAGGCACTTTATGGGAGACCACCATCGGTGCTAATAGCCTATGAAACGGGGAGTTCACCAAATGATTTGGTGGATATGGTGCTTAGAGAGAGGGATGAAGTCTTAAAGAAACTCAAGAAGAATTTAGCACGTGCTCAAGACCAAATAAAGAAACACTTTGACAAAGGGAGGAGTATGGAGTCTTTTGAACCGGGTGAGTGGGTATTTCTCAAGTACCTACCAAGAGAGCACAAGGCACTATCCAAAGCAACATTGAGAAAGTTGAGGGCTAAGTATTTTGGCCCATATCAAGTATTGGAGAAGTGCGGACAGCTTGCATACAAGTTAGACCTACCGGTCAGGGTTCACATTCATCTTATTTTTCATGTCTCATGGCTAAGGAGGGAGGTTGGAGATCCAACCAAAGTGGTGAGTGAGATGCCTGTGGTAGATGAAGAGGGAAGAATGTCAATCCAACCCGAGAAGATCATGGAGTATAGGCTTGTGAGGAAGGGTGGCCAAGTAAGAACTGAAACCTTACTTCAATGGAAAGGGTTTCCAACCAAGGATGCTACATGGGAGAGTGTTTGGGTTCTCAAGGAACAATTTCCAAATTTGGACCTTGAGGACAAGGTCGGTCTTGAAGGGGGGAGGATTGATGGAGATGCAAGACGAGCCATTCACAATGCCACTAGGCAGGCTAGGCGCGCTGAGGCTAGGAGGGTTGCATACATGGCTCGGGTGGTGAGATGATGGGCGTCCAAGACAAGTGCAACTAGAGGAATCTCAAGTGTTGGCCAATTCCTTTATTTTAGGGATTGGATGACAAGATGAAAAATTCCTTAAATTTTAGGTCACATGTCCTCTAGTTTGAGGATTTATCTATTATCATTTATTTAAGTTATTTCCTAATTTATTTCCTTTATTTTAGGCATTTGGGTTGTTTCCTTAAACTTAGGAGTTTGATTTGTTTTAGGATTAGGAATTCAAAGAGTTGGATTTATTTTAGGATTAAGAATTCAAAAAGTTTGATTTGTTTAAGGATTAGGAATTCAAAGAGTTTGATTTGTTTTGAGACTAGGAATTGGGGAAGGGCAAGCCAAACCCTACTACTATTTATTTGGCCTTTTGGCTTGTAATTCATCATTATGTTTTTGAATGAATGAGAATTTTCTCTTCCAATCTTTTGAGAATTGAGTGCTAGTTTGAGTTAGTCTTAATTTTCACCAACCAACCTATTGGGATCTTTGTGTTGCCTTGAGGTAACCCTAGGTTCAATCATCCAACACGCTACAAACACGTGAGTGAGAGTGAGGCTTCCATCACCATGGCATAGTCCAATAAGCTAATGAATCCAAGGCCTAGCTCCATACGAGCCTAATTTGGATGGAGCCAGACCACTAACTGTACGAGTACTTTGGGATGAAATGGTTATTGGCTCATTTAGAAATAAGATAAGCTCTAATATCCCTAAGGCTTGAATTTCAAATAACAGGTGGGACGGTTATCGAATATGATCCGAAGAAGTCACAAAACTCTATTTGTAGGGTTCATGTACGATTATTAGTCTTTGGTTGCAGGTGATCGTGTGTGAGAAGCTGTGAAACATATCCATAACATCAACAATACCCTTTATTTCGATGGCATTTGTTAATTTTAACTCTTATTTGGTTTCATCTCATAATTGAGAGATTATGAGAGGGAAGATCAGTGGATTTGGACGGACAATGATTGCTAAGAGTTGAGGCTTGTTGCAATAATATTGAGATGAACATGATTTGCAGCAGTGAGATCTGCAGCAGTTGGGTGCAGGCCTATTCAAGAACCAAAACCCACACTAGCCAGATGCTTCAGGCCAGAGGTGACCTGCCGCTGACTTCGCATTAGTGAATTGATTGATTCCATAACATATAAAATAAATAATAAAATATACCAGTTGATCTTATCTTAAATTCAAATTTTAACTTTATTTTCTATCTTATTGAAATAAATATTTTATTTGTCGAACCCACCTTTTGACTGAAAAGTTGTCTATGAGGAAGAGTGTTAACAAATAATAAAACCTATCCATTCTTGCCAATTTAAGTGTAGATAAAAAAAAATACGGGAATATGATCGAATAACTCCAATCCGTAGACCTCTGTTTATGTGGCATCCAAGACGCGTACACTCCCCGAGTAGAGCTTTTCACCATAAAAAAACACGTAAGAACCCAGTGACCGGATTATTGCACACATCATCCCAACCTGTGTATTAGGAAGACGTTTCGTAGATGCCCATAAACAAGGCATGAGTTGGGATACAGTTCCATACGTGTGGACGTCTTAAGTGTCTGCTACCCCTCAGGACTCGAAAAAAAGAAAAGAAAAACTAAACTTGTAGAGAAATAATGGATTAAAAATATTTGAATGATACTGCGCAATCCATTCACAAGAAAATGGAATTTATAAATATTCTTGCTTTATACTAAGCAATCCACAGTACCAATGTACATAAAATAAATATAAAGCAAAACAAAAAGAAAGAAGGACCGCCAATCGAACTCAGAACATAAACGGAGTGGGTGAGATTGCTGGAAAGAAAATCGGGATGGAGTTGTTCCTGGAAACAAACATATCAACATATAACCAGATAATTAAGCAAGACCATAACATAAATTCTGATCCCTTTAAAAGCCAAGGGAAAACTAAACACTGTTCGATCCCTTTGAAAGTCAATTCGTTGGGGAACGAAAAACAAAATCTAACAAACAATTACTACAAAGTACCCTACTTTTCTTTATTTGTCGCAACATTATATTTACACGCAACCTTAACAACCCAAAACACTGCCGGAATCCTAAACACACGTACGTACCTGAACTCGTCTCTGTGAGTGAGAGAGCGAGAATTGGGCAGCGATCTAGATTTACAAGAAAATTCATTTCCCGAAACCCGTTCTCTGTTTTCATCAACTTTGTACTCGGATATCATCGAAAGCGCTGGCCTCCAATGCTTAGCAGACGCGGACTTGGGACCTGCAGTCCTCCTATTGCGCTTGGTGGAAGGCAAGGTGAGCGACACATGATAGGCGTTGGTGTTGGCTTCCTCCTGCGGCGGTGCAGGGGTGCCTTTGGGACGGTAACATGACCTGAAGAACTTCATTGATTTTGGGCCGTGAAGAAGTTTTAAGACTTTGGAGAGAATGATCATATATATATATATTTATTACTTGTGTGTGTGATCTTGTTGTTAGTGTTTCACTAGGAACGGAATCTTTGACATTTAGGTTTGTGGGGTTTCTTGGAGAGGTTTTGTTGTGTCTATATTGCTTTTCGAAGTAGTGTAGGATTTGTTGTTGCCCGTTGATGTCGCGATACGATTCTTCAGCTTCTTATTTCTTAAAGGTATTTCTACGGATCATATAAATAAATGTTATGGTGATAATAGTCAAAATATTACCGTGGAATTATATATCCTAGAAAAACCCCAGTGTTGAGTCTGTTCTAGTCAAATATTTCTGGTCTATCCTTTGAAGAAATGTTTGTGGGTTAAATCATGCATGAAAAGTGTCTGACTTGGATAAAGATTCTTTTATAAATATTAACCTTATCCACAATAAATTATTATTTTATATGTGTGTACGTGTGAGTATATATATATCAATCATCTAATACCACATCATGGGATGATAAAAGGATGATGGAAGTTGGAAGGATGAATAAATTTTTTCATATATCAATAGTTGATCTAAATAAGGATGGATGATGATAGAGCTGCAACCATGTACAATTCATTTCACAATTAATCAATGCATCTCATGTTATAAAAAATAAATTTTAATTTTATAAAACTACTCTTCATTCGATATAGAGTAATTATCTTTGAGAATGTTTCCCAGACTAATTTAAAGTACTACTGCGAGACGCCAAGAAGTGATCAGTTAGCAATTTCTTGTCAGTGAAGGAGGCATAAGGCCTTTGGACCGGATCAGACTGCTTTGATTCTGTCCGGTTGGTTTTATTGGGGTGTTTCGGTCTGGGTTTTTCTTTCTTTTATTTCGAACATTTGACAAAAAATTATATAAAATAATAAAAAAATTTAAGCAAACGATATAATCTAAGTTGTCTAACTAAGTATATGTTTAACTAATTAAGTATATAGTTAAGTGTAATAAATTAATAATGTTAATAATATGCATGTGTACTATCTATAATTAATAGTTAATACATTGTCTTAATATTCTTAACCTTTAATTCTTATATAATCTAATCATAATTAATTAGGTTAGAAGAGAATTAAATAATTACTTATAATTAGTAAGAATAAAATTATATAATTACTTGTTTTTAATTTATTAACTACTTAAACATCATAAAATATCATATAAAAAATTATTTAAAACTTATATATATTAAACTTGATCAGTCTTGTTTGTGGTGAAAAAACAATAGCCTAAGACTGTATTGAAAATTTCATTTCTTTACTTTCTTGGGCTGAGACCGGCCAGTTCCTTAATTGGTCCCGTCGGTTTTTTGGTCTCTTACATCCCTACTTGTCACCACTCTCGAGTGAATTTTTGTTGCATTTATATATATGAGATGAGTATTAGTCTTAAGGTGTGTAAGATTCTAAGTCGTGCACTCATTTTGAAAAAAGTGTTGTTTACTATGTAAAAGTTGTTTTTTTCATGTGGATCTCAGATTTTTCTTAATTTTCTCATGAAAGAGAGTGAACGGAAGTTGCACACTCTAAGGCTGCGTTTCGATGTTGAGCTGAGTTGAGTTGAGTTCTTTATAAATAGTAGTGATTTGAGATGGTAGAATGAGTTTTGTGGGACCCACCTAAGATGAGTTTAAATGTATTTGGATGTTAAGATGAGTTTTGATGTATTTATGAGAAGTTGAAAAAGGTTATGGGTCTCACGTGTAAAGAAGTGTTGAATTGAAAAAGGTTATGGGTCCCACATATAAAGAGTTTTGAGTTGAAATGAATTTAGTAATTTGAGAGTTGGGTGTTTGGATATTAGATTTAGTTTAAAATTATATTGAACTGAGTTGAACTCATATGAGTTTCCCGCCGCCCACAGGCCAGCACGCGCCACGCCATAGTGTTGCCCAGCCACCGATCTTCAAGACCATCGAATGCGGCGTTAAACGGAGTGGCGAGTAGCCTGCACGCGCAAGTCAAAGATCTCGGAGTCTCTCGGCGCGTGGCTTTCACGTGCCATCGGGGAGCCCTCT
>QEOT01002443.1:585772-651742 GCA_003123785.1 Pterocarya stenoptera | reverse complement strand
AATAGTAGTGATTTGAGATGGTAGAATGAGTTTTGTGGGACCCACCTAAGATGAGTTTAAATGTATTTGGATGTTAAGATGAGTTTTGATGTATTTATGAGAAGTTGAAAAAGGTTATGGGTCTCACGTGTAAAGAAGTGTTGAATTGAAAAAGGTTATGGGTCCCACATATAAAGAGTTTTGAGTTGAAATGAATTTAGTAATTTGAGAGTTGGGTGTTTGGATATTAGATTTAGTTTAAAATTATATTGAACTGAGTTGAACTCATATGAGTTTCCCGCCGCCCACAGGCCAGCACGCGCCACGCCATAGTGTTGCCCAGCCACCGATCTTCAAGACCATCGAATGCGGCGTTAAACGGAGTGGCGAGTAGCCTGCACGCGCAAGTCAAAGATCTCGGAGTCTCTCGGCGCGTGGCTTTCACGTGCCATCGGGGAGCCCTCTGCCAACGCCACGTGTGGTGTTTCTGGAGTTTGTGAGTCCGGTACTTCCAAGATTGTCCAGCGGTTTCCCTTCTAGTATGACGTGTGGACTGCACGCTCCACAGTATCCCCTTTTGTGCACTTCTTATGCAGTCCATTGCTATGTAATGCACGCGCCACAACAGCCTTTTTTTGTAGTCTTTTCTTTTTGTAATTTCGTTTGTGTAATATTGTTTTTAGGTTAATAAAAATCCAAAAAAGTAGTGCCTTCGGACCTTAGGCCGAAGGGTGTAGTGGTCCCCCATCCGCGTTGTCGGATCTGGTGGGGTTTGGTGAACCCTACTCTGCTTAGTCGGGGTATGAGGGCTTTGTAACCTCTATCGTGTACAGATGTGGTATTTCTCTAAGATGTAGGTCTTTAGAGATTTGTCGTCTAGACTAGACCATGTCAGTCACGAAAGTGTATTGAGAAGCTATTAACGATTGTAATTGATTTGTTTTCAAGTCATCTTTGTAAGTCCTATCTTAATGAAGGGTGATGATCCGTTTTATCAAAAAAAAAAAAAAAAACAAACAAACAAGGCCTAAGACTGTATAAACCATTTTTCACATAAGATTATCAATGGATCAGCTGTGATTAATGCATGCATCTGGTTAACTGTTATTTTCCTTGATTTATTATAATTATTTATTTAATAGCTTCATTAAGACAGCACTACTACTCTTTTAAACATACTGAAAGGTAACAGAATATCATCGGATACGATTTTAAAATATAGACACTAATAACAAGATAATATCATGATCAAGCCAATGGAATCGCATATTACAATGAGCTTAAACCTTTTGGGTTTGTGACAATATGACAAATAGTAATTAGATCTTACAGAGATTTCAGCAACTTCCCTAAATATTTCTCTATTCACGCACTACAAGAAAACTGTTCAATTCTAGCTAGCTATTTTCGTCGTAAATAACAATTCTCGTTACAAATAATATGTCACAAATATTTATTTTTCTTGTAGTGACAGTTACACGGATTTATATATGATATGAACCCGCAAGAAGAGAATCCCTTGAACCCACAATCAATTTGAAAACTCACCCAAGAAAGCCAAATTCAAGTCAATGGATGGAGAATCTAAACCCGAAGAGAACTTGTTTCAAGAACCTAGATTATATTAAAATCTAGACCCGTTGAAGAACCCGTCTCAAGAACCTAGATTACAAGGAGGAACGCCACAAAGGTTGTGATTTACCTTTGATAAGTTCAAAAGTTCAATTAAGAACAAGAGGAGTAAAACTCAACTCACAATGAATAAATCATCAAATTTCATAAACTAATCTTCAAAATGAGGCTACAAGAGTATTTAATGAAAACCTAATTGAAACCCTAGCCCAAATAAAACCCATTTGTTACAAAAATATCCCTGCATGAATAGTGCTGCGTGAACAGTGTTTCGGCTACAGTGAACAGTGCGGCGCTACAGTGATTCGAACGTGAACAGTGCCGTGCTACAGTACCTCTCTTCAAAACCCTAGTTCCTAAAATTGCAACTTTCCAAATAAACCCTTGGCCAAAATACAAGGCCTTCCCAAAAACCCTAATTCATAAAAATAAGACATACGTGAGCCAAATATCATAAAGCCCAAATTATTCTAAACTAATAAAATAATTCATTTAAATGATTTTTAAACAATTTGAAATCCTTCAAGTGCCCAAGGCCTTTAAGTCATATTATTGCCCTCTTCCATAGCTTGTATCAAATGAATCAAAATTGGATCTTCATCTTTCAAGCCCATTTTGACTATTGGGCTCTTGCTTGACTCGTCCTATGTGGATTGCATCAATCCTTGCATTGCTTCTTTGATCATCTTTGCTCTTGTTCTTGTAATTGGCTCATCTGAAACTTGCAAAGAATCTTTATGACAAGGCCCGCCTTGGTTCCCATCATTCTCCCTCTCCTCAAAAGGATTCGACCTCGAATCTCCATCTCGATCAAAGGGAAAGAGGTTAGTAACATTGATATGAATGAATGAATGGCAAATGATACCCCCACAACATAAACGTTCATGCAACATGTTAATGAATGGCAAATGATACCCCCACAAATGTTTGTGCAACACATCTAAAGTCTTCATTGCACCTAAATGACCACTCCAATTATATGCAAACTCAATGAATGGTAAGCAATACTCGCACAAACGTTCATACAAGACGTTAATGAATGACAAATGATACTCACACAAACGTTTATGCAACATGTCAATGAATGGCAAATGATACTTCCACAAACATTCATGCAACACGTCTAAAGTCTTCTTTGCACCAAAATGACCACTCCAATGATATGCAAACTTAATGAATGGCAAGCAATACTTCCACCCATGGTCACGCCACACGTTTAAAATCATTTTCATGCCAAAATGACCCAACAAACCACATCCATGCACTAGCATCTCACGCATAAGACTAGTAGGCTTACAAAATTTATTCTCTCTACACAAATACCAATGTAGTCCATAACACTTACCAAACGATGCCTTCTCACACGCTCCATACACACTAGCAAAGTCATCATCATTAGCATGCAATTTCTCATCATATTCAAAACTCAATAACTTTGCATCTAAAATGAAGACAATGACATACCTTCTTGTTAAAGCATCGAACACAAAATTTTCCTTACCATGTATGTATTTGATTACATGGAAAAAAGTCTCATTGCAGTCCTCCCACTTAGCAAGCATTCTAGTCAACAACTTACCTTGTCCCTTCAAGTATGTCAACGACTCATGTTCTTCAAAGAAAGGTCGGGTAGAGATTGTCGCACTTGGCACAAAATCAATGTAGTGCTCAATCTTTTTAATAGGTGGCAATCCACTAAACGCACCACTAGGAATCATGACCTCATATCCTTTTATTTTTTCATTTCTCTTTGCAATCTCTCTTTCTTTTTTCAATCTCAGTTTCACTCATACTTTTTTTATCAATCTCACTTTTCAGCTCTGGTTGGTCCCCACGGACCTGTGTTGGAGTTAAAGGAGCAAGTTTGATTCTTTTTCCATCCTTTTCAAAACTGTACATGTTCCTTAACCCATCATGGATCACCTTCCTATCATATTGCCATGGCCTCCCCAACAAAATATGGCTAGCATGCATAGGCACTACATCACAAAGCACCACATCCTTGTATTTCCCAATTGAAAAAGAAATTAGCACTTGCATATTTACCCTAACCTCCCCACAATCACTCAACCACTGCAACTTGTATGGTCTAGGGTGTTTCAAAGTAGGTAAACTCAATTTCTCAACTAAAGTAGTGCTAGCCAAATTAATACAACTCTTCCTATCAATGATCATATTACATACCTTGTTATTGATGTGGCATCTAGTTTGAAAAATGTTCTCTCTCCGCTGCTCTGTATCATCCATCCAAATTTGTGTACTGAGAGCACGCCTGGCAACAAGAGACTCACCATATTCTTCATTCTTATACCCATTCTCAATACTAGGCTCACGTCGCCTATTATATCTCCCACCTTGCAAGTTTCTAATCACTACATCTCGTTGATCCATCCTATCCCTCACTTCACCTAACACCAAGTTCAACCGCTCAAACTGCTGTTGCATGGCTTGCAACACAAAGGATGAGTTATCTTCCATCCCCTTTAGTGATTAGTCACTCCTATGAGACATCAAAATGTGCTGCACAAAAAGAATGTTAGTGGAAAACCTCACACACTCTCTTACGTGTTTACACTCGAATAATGGCACTCCACTCGTGTTTCACTCTTAATTGACTTTTTTCCGATAATAGTCTCACACACTCTTGCCTTTTACCTCAAGAGTTTTCCCACTCAAGTTCTTCAAGAACTAGTTGAACTCAATCAAGACAATGCAACCATGTTTAATCCCAACAAGTAATTAGGTCCAAGAAACAAGAACAAGCAAAAGACGGAAGGAATAAATGACACACAAGAATCAAGAAAATTATACGAACGAAAGAGTAACTATAAGCAAGAAACCAACTATAATGATGTATGCAGCCCCTTTAATGATAAGGCTCATGAAAAAAAAAAATTCAGACTTTCAATACTCTCTCTTTTTTTTCTTTTTTTCTTTTTTTGGACGATTTTTTTTTTCTTTTTTCTGGACGATTTTTTTTTCTTTTCTTTTCCTTTCTTTTCTTTTCTTTTCTTTTCCTTTCCTTTCCTTTCTTTTCTTTTCTTTTCTTTTTCTTTTTCTTTCTTTTCTTTTCTCTTCTTCTCTCTAATTCAAGCACAAACAACAATATTCAATTGTGAAAATCAAGCAATTGAATCAAACACACAATAATTGACAATGAACTAGAAGAGAATCAATGGAACGGCACTCCAAGCAATTGACAAACCTAGAGATGCAAGAAACCCTAGAATTTTGAAACCCTAGGAGATGCAAATTTCAGCCAAACCCAAAACCCTAAGAATTTTTGCAGCGTACTTTTTGTTTCAATTTTTTTTTGGCAACCCTACAACAATGAAGCCCTAGAATTAAATTTAAAGATGCAAGAATTAAAAGATAGAATCAGACCTGATTGGAAACCGAGCTCTGAATACCAAATGATATGAATCCGCAGGAAGAGAATCCCTTGAACCCACAATCAATTTGAAAACTCACCCAAGAAAGCCAAATTCAAGTCAATGGATGGAGAATCTAAACCCGAAGAGAACTCGTTTCAAGAACCTAGATTATATTAAAATCTAGACCCATTGAAGAACCCGTCTCAAGAACCCAGATTACAAGGAGGAGCGCCACAAAGGTTATGATTTACCTTTGATAAGTTCAAAAGTTCAATTAAGAACAAGAGGAGTAAAACTCAACTCACAATGAATAAATCATCAAATTTCATAAACTAATCTTCAAAATGAGGCTACAAGAGTATTTAATGAAAACCTAATTGAAACCCTAGCCCAAATAAAACCCATTTGTTACAAAAATATCCCTGCATGAATAGTGCTGCGTGAACAGTGTTTCGGCTACAGTGAACAGTGCGGCGCTACAGTGAACAGTGCCGTGCTACAGTAGGCCTGGACCCAAAGACCCAAAGCCCAAGCAATAGTCTTTGTGCCATTCAAACAGGTGTCGTGCAAAGCCCAACCCAGGCCATTCTAATCATTGGTGATGATTCAAATGCGAGCTCCATCAACCAGGTAAGGTACAAGGGGGGAAGGAAGTGCAGTTGGAAGAGAAGAGCTCGAGGAAGAACCCAAACAGGTGTGTTGATTTTCTCATTATCTTTGTCTAAGCGAGTTTATGATAAGGAGGAGGAATTTTTGAAAAGGGAGCGGCTGGCAGCAGGATTGGTGTATTTACACCTTTTACACCACCCAATCAAGAGATGACACATAAGAGTTTCTCCAAAAGTAAATAAAATTGGTTCCATGAGATCGGTAGGGACATTCTCTCTCCTGATACCTTTCTCCCTTCTCATCACCCATCTCTCTCTCTCTCTCCCTCTCTCTCCCCTCAAAATAGGAATGGATAATATGAGAAGGAAAAATAAAACAAGGCTTTACTGGCTCCAGTTCCAGCCTTCCGTTCTTAGACTTTTTCGTTAAACTTTCATATGGGTAAGGAGTGTAGAATTCAGGAAAAGGAAAGTTGGAACGTTGAGTTCGGAGCCAAACTCATCTTTGGTAGAAAAAGCAATGTTGGTATTTGGTGGTCCTACTAATGGGAAACAAAGACAAAGCCCTTATCTTCTTTTTCTTCTTCTTGGCTCTTCCTTTACAAACCCATCTTCATTAGACAAGTCTAGGAGTTTGTCCATAGAAAAATTGTCGCAACCCATGCCATTTTGTCTATTCCCAGGCAACAAATCCTTGAAAACTACTTGTGAGATTTGATTTTACAGTCATTTCCTTCCTAAAATTAGTCTTCAACGCCAGTTTCATTTCCATTCTAACTAAACAAATAGAGAGAGAGACAATGTTAACCAGGGCGATGGGTTCCAGAGACCAAATCGAGTTTTCAAAAAACGTTAAAGTGTATTAAAATTAACCACAACTAAGTATTAAACCACTTACAGAGATTAATTAAGGAGATGGGTTCCAAATTGAGAAGAGGGAAATCGACGAGTTCACAACCTATTGAGAAAAAGGTTGAGAATCATCAACCCAGATTTGACGATTTCTATTTCAAAGAGGGAAATCGATGGTTCATCTTGAAAAGTCACTCTTATTTCATCTGCAGGTGGTAGAGTCTTGACTTGCAACCTGTTGAGAAGAGATCTTGGTTGCTTCTTCCGTTGGATAGAGAGAGAGAGCGCGAGAGAAGTTTGCGAGAAAGAGAGAGAGAGAGAGAGAGTGAGAGGAAGCCTTCTAGAGAATGAGAAACCTGGAGGGGAGAACATGTTGGGTAGTGTTAAGAAAAAGCTAGAAAATAAAGTGGGGAGGCTTTCCCTTATGCTGAAGGAAAAGCAGCCCAAATTGGTTTTCTTGATTGAAACTATGGTTAAGGTAGGTAGGCTGGAGGGTCTGAAAAGGAGATCAAGGATGGATGGTTGCTTTGTGGTTGATCCTTTGGGGAGGAGAGGGGGTCTAGCACGGTTGAAAAAAAAAATGAGAGTGAAGTGGAACTTTTGAATTACTCTCAATGGCATATTAACGCCTTGATTAAGGATGAAGAGGATAGAAGTGAGTGGTTCTTTACAGGGTTTTGTGGGCACCCTGATATTGGGAAGAGGAAGTATTCATGGGAGTTACTGGCTAGTCTAAAAACCCAAGAATAAGGCAGCATGGTGTGTGGCAGGGGACTTTAATGAAATTTTATATCAATCTGAGAAGGTGGGGGGAAGATAGAGGATTGAAGCCCAAATGAGTCAATTTCGAGATGTGCTGGAGGAGAATAACTTGTTTGATCATGGGTGCAATGGTTGTTGTTTCACGTGGAGTAACAAGCACATTGACTATACTTTTACAAAGGAGAGGTTGGATAGGTGTGTGGTTAATAATTTTTGGAGATCAATTTTTAAGGAGGTAAGGGTGGAGGGGCTCTTAGCTAGATGTTCAGACCATACACCAATTTTATTATCCATGGTTGGTTTTGACTATAGTTAGAGTAGAAGGTCGTTCCCTTTTAAATTCAAAGCCAGTTGGATTAGAGAGGAAGGGTGTGAACAAATGATAAGGCAAAGATGGTCTGAGAAGGATCTACTACTTGATCTTGTGGTGAGGGTCCAATATCTTTTGAAGTCATGTACTGGAACCTTGGTGGGTTGGTTTAACAGGAAGGATAGGAATCGTGTGAAGCAGATTGAGTAGTTGATTGTAAGAATAAAAGAAGTGCAAGAAGTGGAGGGGACTCATAATACTATGGAACTTAAAAAATTGCATGAAGATGTATGAGTTTTGCTGGAACAGGAGAATATAAAATGGAGGAGAGGGCAAATAGGAATTGGCATAGTAGTGAGAGTCTACAACAGCAGCATCCAGTAGAGTGATTGAAACATGTCTAGAAGCTTTGGATGTGGGTGTGACAAGAACTATGAATGAGTCCTTACATAGGGACTTTATGAGAGAGGAAGTGGAGGAAGCTATGAAACTGATTGGTTCTCTGAAATCCCTAGGGCCTGATGGTTTTGGGGCTTTCTTTTATCAAACCTTTTGGAATACAGATAGGGATATGTGTGTGCTGCAGCTCTAAAGTTTCTTAATGGTGGAGGTATGGAGCAATCTCTGAACCAAACTTTTGTAGCTTTGATTCCCAAAGTAACAGACCCCAAGACAGAGAGTGACTACATGCTAATAAGCTTGTGTAGTGTGCTATACAAGATTATAGCTAAGACCTTTGCCAATAGACTGAAATTGGTACTTAATGATATTATCTCCAAAAGTCAAAGTGCTTTTGTTCCAGGGAGATTTATATCTGACAATATAATTGCTGCTTATGAAGTTCATCATTCTATGAAAACGAGGTAGAGGGATAAAATGGGTAGTATGGCTTTAAAAATGGACATGTCAAAAGCATACGATAGAGTGAAGTGACCTTATCTTGAGGTAGTGATGAGAAAGTTGGGTTTTGGTGGCAGATGGGTAAACTTGATTATGGAGTGTGTCACTTCTGTTTCATATGTTGTTTTGATTCATGGTAAAGCTGGTGATATGATTTTTCGTACAAGAGGATTAAGTCAGGGAAATCCTTTATCTCCCACTTATCTCTCTTATGTGTTGAAGGGTTAAATTCTTTGATTAACCAGGCTGAGGTAGGGCATAATTGAGGGGTGTGTCTGTTGCTAGGGGAGGAGGGACTAAAATTTCCCATCTCTTCTTTGCTGATGACTGTATAGCTTTTGTAAAAGCTAGTTGTGTTGAGTGGAAAAAAGATAAGCAGTATTCTTGAACTTTATGAAAAAGATTTGGGCCAGAGTTTGAGTAAACAAAAAACTAATATGTTTTTCAACCCAAATGCTAAAGCTTCTATGAAGAACATGATAGTGAAGGAGATAGGGGCAAAGGTGCAAAATAATTGTGAAAAGTACTTGGGATTTCCTATAATTGTAGGGAGATTTTGGTATAATACCTTTAGAGGTATTAAAGATAAGGTGTGGCAGAAGATTAATAATTTCAAAAACCAATTTTTATCTTCCTCGGGGAAGGAAACTTTGTTGAAAGCAGTCATTCAGGCCATCCCAAATTACCATATGAATGTTTTCAAATTACCTAAGAAGTTATGTAAGTAGATAGCATCTATTATGACCAAGTTCTGGTGGGGGCATAAACATAATGACAGAAAGATCCAGTGGAGAAGCTGGACTAAGATGGAGATGTCTAAAGCTGCGGTGTAGGGGTTTAGAGAGCTAGAGAGTTTTAAGAATGTTTTGTTAGCTATACAGTATTAGAGAGTGTTGACAACTACAAATTTCATTACAGCTTTGGTGCTGAAAGATAAATATTTCAAAAATTCTGAGCTTCTTAATGGTAAGTTGGGCTATAGACCCTCGATGATATGGAGAAGTTTATAGGATTCTTTAGACTTACTAAAGGAGGATTTGTTTGGAGAGTTGGTAATGCAAACTATATAAGGATATGGGGAGACAAATGGATTCCAAGACCCTTATCTTTTTGTATTCAATCTCCAAGATTGTGTGCAGCCTTCCTATCAGTTTAATTGGATTACAAGATAAGCAGATCTGGCCCCCAACAAAGAGCGGGATTTTTAATGTTAAAAGTGCCTACCATTTGAATATGAGCAGGAAGAGAAGAGGGAGAGGGGAGTCCTCAAGGGAGATAATCGAGGTTTGGAAGTAGCTATGGAACCTAAATGTTCCTAGTGTGGTGAAAATGTTCTTATGGAAAACCCTTAATGATAGTTTACCAACAAGGAAGAACCTAGCTCGAAGGAAGGTTGTGGAAGACCCTTGCTGTCCTGTTTGTGAGAGAGAAGAGGAATCCACTTGCCATGCTATATGGAGCTGTATAGGTGCCACATATGTATGGGCGGAGGAAGCAAGTCCTTTACAGAAATGGTCTAGTAGTGAGATGGAGTTATATGAGGTATGAGAAAATTTAATTTTGAAGCTGTCATGAGAGGAATTGGTGTTGGTGGCAATAGTTATGAGAAAAATTTGGATGAGGGGAAATGCTTTTGTTTTTTAAGAAGTTCATTGGCCTTGAGGTGATTTTCAAACAGGCAAAAGAAAGCTTAGTAGAGTTCCAACAAGCTCAAATCCATCCTGAAAGGGAGTAAGAGGTCAATGCAGTAGCAAGAAGGGGAGCTAGATGGAAGGCACCAGGAGAAAGCTTTGTAAAAGCTAATTGGGATGCAGCTACAAATTCCAAAGAGGCAAGGATGGGTATTGCAGTTGTTATCAGAGATGTACAAGGTGAAGTGCTGTTGTCTTTAGGGAATGGTTAATAGTCCTACTATTGTTGAGCTCCATGCATTATGGAGAGCGTTGAAATTGTGTGCTGAGTTGAGTCTTATAAGGTGGTCTTTAATGGTGATGCATTGGCAGTTGTAAAGGCTATAAATAATAAAGAGACCAATTGGGAGTGGTATGGACAGCACAATCGACCATATTGGGTGGTACAACATACTTATTAGGAATGTAACAAAGTAGCTCATAACCTTGCTAGATTTTCTTTTACTATAAATGAGGAAACAATTTGGATAGAAAGTGGCCTAGTAGGGATACATAGCTTTGTATTACAGGATAAACTGTGTATTATTTGATACATATATAGAAAACATGGTTATTTTTGTTTTAAAAGAAAAAAGTTAGAAGTTTTATAAGATCTAAATTGTTCAAATGATCCTGATCTAGTACCTTTTAAACCAAAACCAACAAAAAAAATATTTGGGTTTCAGCAATTTGATGTCGAGCAATGCTGGATATACTCTTAGGATATGTAAATACCATGCACTTTCTTTAAAATAAATAAAAAAAAGAGATTCACTATTAAAAATATAATTTTCTCATGTAGATATCATATTTATTATTTTTTTTTAAAAGGATGCAAGAGACTTGCACATTCTAATAATCTTCAATTCGATTTCTTCCATAATTAGTCTTCAAATATCGTGAAAATATTTGAAACCAATCATTAACTGTTATAGGTAAGTGGTATCTCCAATTACCCGTCGACAAAAATAGAAAGAGAGTCTTGAAATCGAGACTCGAGATCAATGTTTTGGTTGACAAAAGAAAATGGTAGACTACTCATCTTATCCCGTTGACAAAAAATAAAGTCACACGGTCAATTACCATAATTGCCTTGATAAATGCTTACCTTATAATAATTCTAAAGCACCGGTCCCATTGGTAAAGTTACACCATTATCCTTACCACTATTCTTTAGCACTGATTACTTGGGATGATAAAATAATCGGATCAAATTAATTATTTCAGTGACAGAGTAGTAAATTCGATTCTACATTAATCCATCATTCACATCGATCGGATACGCAATTTTATTAAATTATAATTCCTTAGGTGAATTGGGCCGATCTTAATGTTAATTGGGGATTTCCTTATGATTGGGTGGGCTTATGCAACTCATGAAATTATCAGCAACTTGGTCAGGCCGTTTTAAAGTAGAATTGGATTGTGAGTGGGCCTCTTTAAATGAATATCGTGACCTTTATGAGCTATCCCAGCTAGCTGTTGGACCAAACAAAACTTGTTGGGGGAATAATCTCTTAAATTTTTATAAGCACTCTCTTAAATATCATGGCCTTTATAAGCAGTCTTAAATTTTCCGGAAGTATCAATACGTACGCGTTGGGGGCAACAAGAATCTCAGGTTATTTATTGTTCGAAATTAAACGTTTCAAGTAAAAAAGAGTCAATATATATGAATTTTACAGTATTATTACTTATTTAATGTTGTCTAAAGTATTTATTCGAGTAGCAATAAATGTTGTAGGACCACTTTATATGTTTATATTTCTCAAATGAGACTCAAAATTCGAACAAAAACTTAAGGGAACCTTGATCTGTGTGGGTCTGCGCACATAATCATTCTAATTAAAAGCAATTTTTTAATTTACGTTTTAGTGATAATTCCAGTTTAAATAATAGAACAAAATATTTTGATACCAGTGCATTTTGGTGTACTGTTTTGAGATTAGTTATATATATATATACTAATAATTAATAAAATAAATACATGTATATATAACTAGTGTGTATCATATATGTATTTGTATGTGTATATATATGAAAAAAAATTTAAGATTTCTAAATTGAATATACGTTGAAAACATTAAAAGAAAAATAAAGATATTGGTGTCTAAAAATAATATTAAAAAGAACACAAACTCGAATTGAGAAACTAAAAAAAGCAAAAAAAATAATTAAGAGCCGAGAAATTATTAAAAATAATGAGATTTAAAAGAAAGAATAATGGGACATATTTGAATGTGAAAGCTTCTCCATATGCTGTGTACACAATAAAGTAGTTGCACCCTTTAATACAAGTTGGAAGCTGTGAGCAGATGCAATGAAAAAGACATACCATGCCTTAGGGATCTTGCAACAAATAAAGATGCTGCACCACATCCTCATGAAGGAATCTCAAAGATAACTAAAGCTTATTAATGCAAAACTTCAACTACTAATGATATTGAAGAAAACATTTGATACTATAGGGGTGGACTTTTGCTAGCATCCCTGCCAATCAGATTTACCAAAAGACTCAGTCCAGCAACATGGATAAGAAGTATAAACAAGTAGATAAATTGATGGGACCATGACATATAATAAATATAACCATTCACAACAATTTATAGACTTGACATGAGCAGGATATACAATTAAGCATCCTCAGAGGAACCTTTAGTACACTTCACAGTAAAGTACTTTAACGATTATAGCCCATAACATTAGGCACTCAGGTCGACTAGCACCAAGCTAAATTCCTACTTAATTCAATCTATCTTCCATCTGCTGCCAAAACGTTCTCTCTAAATTTCAGTTTGAACTCTAATATGTTCCATAGAAAGCTAGTAAGAGAGGAAACAAAGATACTCGATGCATGCTTCCATGTATATCAGGCTTTGATGAACATGTTTAAATTCCCCAGTTTGTAAATTGTTATAGAGGATAAAGGTCACAAATGAAGAAGAGTCGATCTGTGGAAGAGGAAGCAGGTTTCTCAAAGAAGAAAGGCAAGGCTTTGAATTCTGGAGATTAAACCAGACAACAGTATCAACCCAGTTGGCTCTCACCTACTAACTCATTCCGGCCAGCTCTTTCCAGGGAGGGGAAGAAACTCCATTATCCCCTCCTTGGACCACCATTTCCCTTCAAATTCTTAGAAAATCCTTATTGAGAAGGAGGACAGCTAAGAAATCTTCATGAAGCAGAGAGAGAGAGATTAAACCATACCCCTCACTTATCCTAGCAGAACCTTTTAAGGCACGCCATGCTGTCAACATAGCAAAAAGAATGGCACTTGCCTCCTAGGAGCATAAAAGTTATATACGAAGTCAATCTTTGTAGGCACATGGAAAAATACTAACTTTGACTATTTCTCAATTATGTTATTCATCATATGTTGAGAGCTGTTGTTAGGCCACATCATGCAGAATAAGAAAATCTGGACAGCTTATGAAATGTTGTCATCAAATCCACATGGATATGCCAAATGACACAAGGTATGGAAGCATCAACTAGTGCAGTTTTTGCATCAATGCATTCAGAAGAGGTGATTCTCAGAATTCAAAAACACTGCCCTATTAAAATATTAACGATGAGCCAAATAATTTTTTTTTTCTTTACTTTTCTGTAAAATCCAAAAGTGAGTTTTTTTAGCAGCCTTAATTTTTTCTCTCTCATAAATTGTCCAAGCTAGCAATTAAAGCCTACGCATCAATGTTCAGCATATCATTCAAAAGAACAGTACACCAACTTTAATTAGCATGAGAACAGCTTTTATCGATGAATGAAAATGCCCACACACATACGTAGAATTGCATTCTAGATTGTGATTCAGCTGCTCTATCAATAATTGCTCCTGAATTGAATGAACGATTTGTTAAGGCCTGATTCTCATAGTTTGGGGTGTGGGTGTGAATCTTTTGCTCTTTTCGTAGTTTGTTGACCGTGCTGCACTTGATAATTTGCGTGTTTATTGTGCTAATTTGCTTGCTAATTGTATTTGGAGAATGTAACGGGTCAAAATTGGAATTTTGGGAGCTATTAGGAGATTTTGTTGGGATTTATAGAACCATATATGAGCAATAAAGTGATTTTAAGAGTTAGCATCATGAAGTTTTTTTTCTTGGGTGTTGGAAAAAAAAACTATACCTGGTAAATTAATTTGGAAGGTAGGGGAGTAATTGATGAAAATCAAGTACTGAGTTTTCAAAAGATACACCAAAGTCCAAACTCGTGGCAAACCATAAAATAGATTTAAAGACCAAAAATCATCACATGGATAGAATTGGACTTTAGAAATTAGTACTATATATCATGTGAAATTACAAAATTTATTATTGCAACCCAAATTATAGCACATATCCAAGAAAAGATGGTATAATCACCAATATATATAGATATATATATATATATATAAGATTGTAATTAAATATGGTACTAGTCCTTAGGATGGAATTAAGCTCAGGAAATCTATATTCAAGGCAGACAATAAATTCAGTTGGTAAAATTATTTACAAATTATTTGCGTGTCTGATTTGCTTTCATCCACTAGCATTTTCTTTGTCTTTTCCTCCTTCTCATCCTTCTTACTTTTGCTGAGGGCTACCCAATGGATTGGGTCTAGAATGCTAGAATAGGCCTTTGATATATTTATCCTCAATAGATGCTCGCAATTCTTAAACACGATTTGCTCAACAAGAACATCATTAGAATTTTCAAGTCCACCGTGATATAAATAGTCTGTGAAAAACTATAAAAAAAAAAATGAATTCTAGGAACTTGTCTCTGCTTTTCCATTTGTTTGTGCTAAGCAAGGAAGAACATTGATTACGAAGCGAGGCTTGGAGAGATTGGCGGGAGATGGTTCAATTGTGTTAGGAGCAAGCATGGAGCTTAGTGAGGGTGCCGACGACCACTACAGGATATGGTTCAAGATATGAAAATGGTACCGAACTAGTTTTGGTCCAATCTCAATTCTTAAGAATTGGTACTGAACTGGACCGAACCCATTGCTTCAGTCCAATTCGGTCGATTCAACCAATTTCCTTTTTTTTTTTTACAACCCTAATGGCCGAGTTTATTTTTCTTAAGTTCATTTCCTTTTGTGTGACTCCCCTTATTTTGCTAAGACAACAATTATTTGTTTGTAAGATCTAGTGATTTTATCAAATTTTTCTTTCTTCAGGGCATGTTTGGCAAACATAAGAATTCCCAAAATTTTAAAAGAATTTCTAAACTTCATTCTCAAATATCATTTAGAGATTAAAAAAAAAAAAAATCAATTTCAAATTTTCAATTTTCATCTAAACATTACCTAATCATTACTTTAATACAAAAATCAATACAATTTTTACAAACTTCAAAACAAAAATAATATTAAAAAATGATATTCAGAACAATTTTTAACTTTATTTATTTACTTTCACAAACTTTAACATAATACTTATTTTAAAAAATATTTTTATTCAACTTTTTCTCTCTCATATTCTAAAATTTAATAAAATACTTTTACTTAAACCATTTCACTAATATTTATTTAATTTTTTTATAACTAATATTTATTCAATTTTAAGATAGTTATAAACATCCAAACATGGCCCTAACTTTAACACTGTTCTGTCTCGAACGGTCAACAATTCTATGTGAAAAATGTTCCTATCATTCATAGCTTTTATCGGTGGCTCTGAGACTAGCACCACCCTTACTGAAATGAAGTAGCCATCCCTCTGCACATGCGACTTGATCCTAGTAGCTGCAATTTCCCTAGTAGTATTTTTTTAAACATTTAAAAAAATAAAAATAAAATGCACCCACCATCAAACCCAATGGCAACTACAAGGGGCTAATTAGTATATATCACTATTAAAAATGATGAAAATTTTAAAATACGAGATTTGAAAATCAAATTAAAAAAGTAAGTACTAATAAAACAGGATTACTACTCAATTCGCATAATATAGTGTGCAAAATTGTACTTAGGTGTAGCTCGATAGAGAGCATGACATGGATATAAAGCAATGAAATTGGAGCTATCGCTTAGACTTTATTTATAAATTATTTTATTCGGTTGGTCATGGTTTAAAGAAATTCGAAAATGCATATTTTTGTATAATGAATATTTTAGAATTTTGCAGAAATCTCTAGAAAAAATAAAGTCAATTCAAACATCTTTCGGTCACATGAAGTGGCGTGCAATTGACGAGAGAGAGAGAGAGAAGACCATTGTTTCATAGTCTAGCTAGCAAATGTTGATTTTTGAGGCAGATTTGGAATTCGGAGAGTCTGGCCATCATTTCTTCTATTTATTAGCACTGCTATATACATCATATGTATATATATATATATATATATAACCTGTTGAGAGAAAAAAATAAAAAGATAAAAAATAAAAATAGATGTATAATATAGGTAGGATTGTTCATCCGGGCTGATTTTTTCCCAGCCCGGTCCAGAACCAGGATAACCGGATTCCGGTTTCGGGTTACGGCCTGGATTTGATTCGGGCCGGAACCCGCATTACAAAATCCGGATTAATCCGGGCCGGATCTGGTTATCAAACCTGGGTTCCCGATTTAACATCCGGTACCCGGGTTATATATAAAGAAAAAAACCCTCATTCTTCGATGTCCTCTCTCTCTCGCTCGAAGTGCAGCTCCAAACCCTCATCCCCGCATCTATAGCTCTTCATCTCTCTCTCTCTCTCGCCGNCTTTCTTCTTCCATTTTTGTTTCACTTTCTTCTTCCATTTGCATGTTTTAAGTCTAATTTCTTGCATTGTCATTGAATTTGTGAGACTGGACTCAAATGGCGAAAAGGGTATTGACCAGAAGTTCTGTTGGGGTCCATCTCAGTAATTGTTGCTGCAATGGAAGCTCTTGTTGGGCTTAATCTCAGTAATTGTTGAGACAATCAATTACTGAGAGTAGTTTACCTAGGGTCCGGGTATACCCGAGTTCCCAGGTCGGAACCCAGATGAACACCCCTAAATATAGGATTGTTAAGTATAATTTTTCATATAATAATAAGCATACGCATATTATATAAATGCTTTATTCCAATTAATTAAAAATATTTCAATCGGCAAATCGACATATATATGCATGTATATGGCCATAGACACACATATATATATATTATATAATATAATAGTTGGCTATATATCATATTATCTACATGTGGGTGAAGATAAACAAGATCACAAAAAAAGATTTTTTATTTTTATTTTTTGGGATTCAAAAAGAAGAAATTAAATGGACAAGGAATAATGTCTAATTTTCATATAATTGGACTACCTATTGGGCCCGCAGGATTAGATGGTTTGATTGCAACCTTTACCTGCCTTGATTAAAACCATACAATGATAAGGTAAAAGAAGTTTAAAATATTAATTTAAAATATTAAAATTTAAAAAAATTGAATTGATATTTAAAAAAATTGAATTTTTTATTATATTTTGGATGAAAATTTGAAAAAATTGTAATGATGAGATGAGATCATCTTAATCTATGTTTGCCCCCAAACCTAATCTAACTATTTTGCCACAGCTTAGATCTGCTTCCACTGCTTCACCACTTCCATTCTGTCGGGCGCGAGAGAACTTCACGAGGCAACGTAGATTTCCATTAGCTTGGTACGGTACCCTCTCTCTAACTAAGAATTTATGTATATTTATGATGATTATAAATCTTATGTTTTCTTTTCTCAACCGTTTTGAGTACTTCTGTTTGCGGCTATGAAGATATGTGAATATCAGATGATTTGTTCTCTATCTATCTTACTCATGATCATTGATTTCCTTTTATGCTTAATTTTCTTGTTTGAATCAATTGAGTAGTACACCTCGATCACTTATATTAACTTTATGTTACTCTTTACTAATATAGGATAAAAATTAAACATGGGTCGACAAAAAGACCAGTTTTGGGAGTATGCAGAGGATTTGAATAATGGTCGTTTTTCTTGTAATTTTTGTCATCATCAATTTTCGGGAGGCATTTCTAGGATTAAATGGCATTTGTCTGGACGTAAGTGCCACGATATTAAAATTTGTGAACAAGTGCCACGACATATTCTATTAGAAGTGAGAAAAGTACTCGACACTCCCAATAAGAAAGCTGATAGATCATCACAAGTTGAGGATGAAAATCACTCAATTCTTTTACCGTCTCGTGGCCCAAATCTATATATAGAAAACGATAACATTTTGGTGGGTCAAAATAATAATAACGTTAGAGATGAGGGTGATAATGATCTTTCCACTCCAGCTTCGTCATCACGTGTAGCAAATGCATGTAACAAACAGTTGGCTAAGTTGTTCTTCTTATTTGACATTGATCCTGAGACCGTTGTCTCTCCCATTTTCGTGGACTTTGTGAAGAGTATTGTTGAATGTGGACCCGGTTATCAACCACCAAGTCTTTTTACTCTCCGGAAGGAGTTGTTGCCAGATGTGGAAAGGAAAGCTAAAGAATATGTTAAGAATTTCATAAATGATTCATTTCAAGCATGCAGTTGTACCTTGATGGTCAATGTTTGGGCAGATTGTAATGTGGATATCTTTGCTTATTCGCAAAGAGGTGTGGTATGCTTGAATTCATGTAATTATGGGTCAATAAAAGGTATTCAAGAAGCCATATCTTCTACAATTGAGTTACTTGGCCCCAGCCACGTCGTACAAGTACTTATATACGATGATCGCAGGGATCGTCAATATTTAAACCGCTGCGACTTCTCCACAATTAAGAATATGGTTTTTGAGAACCATCCTTGGATTTGCGTGAATCATTGTGCTGCTACTGTTATTGACAACTTCTTGTTTAGAATGAGATCATACTTAAGGTTGAAACTGGATTCTGTAACTGAACTTGTGAGATTAATCCTTTCATACACTTATCATCATTCCAACATGTCATTTAGAAGAGGGAAGAAGAGTCCGAAAGAAGATGATGCATCCATTATTTTTATGTTCAAATCAATTTTAGAAGTTGAAGATGAACTGCAAGTCGTGCAATTTTCTATGATAACATTGTCGAGTGATCGGGTGAAGTTGCTTGATGAGCAGAAGGTAGCGGAACATCTTAGATGTGCAAAATTTATTGATTACATTATCCGCCGTAAAGAGTTTTGGAGTCGAGTGAAAGCAATGGCACAAGTGTGGTTTTTACTGTTTCAGACTCGATGCCTGGTTAATCGTGAGGACTCAAGTATAGGATACTTGTATGAGATGATAGAAAGGGTGAGCGATGGAATTGACAAAAGTCGCAAATATGATTGTTTCATCTATGATAGAAAGGGTGAGTTATGGGAAATATTCAGTCAAATGCGAAGGGAGATTATTCATCCAATACATGCAGCTGCTGCCTTTTTAAATCCAACTTATATGTGTAGTGACAATTTTAAGGAAAATGCTGAAATGATAGATGGCATGAATTATGTGTTTGAAAATATGGTCGAGTCAGAGGAAAAGGAAGCATTTACCAAGGAAGTACAACAATACCGCACGAAAATGCCAAAGTTATTCACAGCTCAAGCCATGACAATGTTAAAAACATGCCATCCTCGTAAGTCAATAATTCTTTTTTTTTAATAATATTTTTTGTAGATTCTAATTATTATGATATTTTGGTTTGCTCTTTCTGGATTGTGTAGGAATATGGTGGGACTATTGTGGAATACATACCCCGGTATTAAGGAAATATGCAATTCGAATATTGAGTCAACCTTGTAGTACTTCAATTTGTAAGCGTTATCAAGTGCCGCGAGTGATTGGAGATCAGAAGATAATGAAGATTGTATTAAGGAAGATGCCACAAACAGCTCACCAACAGCTCAGAGTTGATTACCAAAAATAGTGCATGCATGATTTTAGGATTAGTTTTGATTTAGCTGTAATGATTTTATTTTTCTGTAATTAATTACATGTAAATGCTGCAGATTTTCGTTACTACCTTCTATAGATAGAACACTCAAAATCTGTGTATATAAACTTACCTTGTACATCAATAATAATAGAGTTCAGAATTATTCCAATAGCAGTGTTATTCCTCTTTATGGTATCAAGAGAGTCGGTCTCTAACGAGATTTGATTTTCTTCTGAAAATGGCTGCAATTCTTGGGTCTTCTACTCATCCGATTATCCCCATCAATGCTTCCACTACCATCAATGAAAAACTTACCCCATCTACCTTTCCCCAATGGAGAGCCCAATTCGAAGCACTGTTGATTGGATATGATCTCATCGACTTTGTTACAGGCGAGCGTTTGTGCCCTGCCATCGATGCCGAAAATTCTGCAACATCCAAAGCTGCGAATTCCCACTGGATTCGTCAAGATAAACTAATTCTGCATGCTCTCCTTGCTTCCACCTCCACTGCCATAACTCCCCTGCTTGCATCCTGCAAAACGTCTCACCAAGCTTGGACAACACTCACCCGTCTCTATGCAGGCAAATCTCGAACACGTGCAATGCAACTCAAAGAGGACCTCACATTGCAAACTCGAGGCAGTCGTTCAGTGACTGAATTTCTCCATGCAATTAAGATCATTGCAGATGAGCTCTCTATAATCGATCATCCTATCTCGGATGATGATTTGACCCTTTACATCCTAAATGGGTTGGGTCCAGACTTTCGGGAGATAGCTGCCCCAATACGTGCTTGTGAAACCTCATTAAAATTTGAGGAACTTCATGACCTTCTTGTTGGTCATGAAAACTACATTCGGAGGATGGAAACCACTTCTGCACACCAGCTTATTGCCACTGCCAACTACTCGCATCGGTCTGGCGGACAGAACACCAACGAAAACCAGCGCTCTTCATCTTCTTCACCCAAAGGCCGAGACAACAAAAAGAAGTGGGCCTCCAATTCTGGGCCTCGAAAATTTAAGCCTAAATGTCAACTATGCGAGCAGGTGGGCCACACAGCAAAAAGTTGCTCCAAACTTGGGTCCAGTCCAGTTACAGCCAACTGTGCAGCGTCTTCCAAAAACAATGATAAAAAATGGCTTGTTGATTCGGCAGCATCCCATAATATGACGACTGATCTTTCCAATCTTTCCATACACTCTGAATATGATGGCACTGATGAAGTGGTAATTGGAGATGGATCAGGTTTGCCTGTATCTCATGTTGGTTCATTATCTTTTAAATCATCTAATCGTATCTTTCATCTAAAAGATACCTTATGTGTTCCAACTATTCAAAAGAATTTGATTTCTGTTCATCATTTCACCAAGCAAAATGATGTTTACCTTGAATTTCATCCATCTTATTTTTTGGTGAAGGATCCGATCACGGGGGCGACGCTCCTCAAAGGCGCATGTGAAGATGGGGTGTACCCTTTGCCGGAAAAGTTAGCTATGGCTTCCAAAAATGTCGTTGCTTATGTTCATGAACGTATCTCCAAAGATGGATGGCACAAAAGACTTGGTCATCCATCTTCTAAAATTGTCAATCATTTAATTCGTGCTTTCTCATTACCTATGAATAAAACTGACAATAATGCTTTATGCAATGCATGTTCTCAAAATAAGGCTCATTGTCAACCCTTTCATTCTCATGGTTTAACTAGCCAAGCACCTCTTGAGTTAATTTATACTGATGTTTGGGGTCCCTCGCATGATATTGGTATAGATGATTCCAAATATTACGTCATTTTTATTGACCATCATACTAAATATATTTGGCTTTATCCAATGTCTCACAAATCAAATGTTCAAATTATTTTCCCTCAATTTCGAAATCTTGTGAAAAATAGATTTAATGCTCGAATCAAGAGCATTTACTCTGACAATGGAGGTGAATACATTGCTCTTAAATCCTATTTTTTTGTTCATGGCATTGGTCATTACACAACTGCTCCTCACACACCCCAACAAAATGGCATGTCGGAAAGACGACATCGTCATCTTGTTGAAACTGGGCTCACACTTCTTTCTGATGCAAATCTTCCACTTTCGTTTTGGCCCTATGCTTTTCAAACGGCTGCATATCTAATAAATAGAATGCCAACTGCAACATTGCAAAATAAATCACCATTTGAAAAGCTATTCAATCAGACCCCCAACTATCTAAAACTCAAACTTTTTGGATGCCTTTGCTACCCATTGACACGGCCATATAACAAGCATAAGCTTGAGCCCAAAGCTAAGCCTTGCCTCTTTGTGGGCTATTCACTCTCTCAGAATGCTTACTTGTGCTTTGAGCCCAAGGCCCATCGTGTATTTCACTCCCGGCATGTCTTGTTTGATGAAGGCCAATTTCCTTTTTCTGATTTGTGCCCTAAACAGAGTGCGATTCCAGCTCCCCCTTCTCCTTCTTCCATCACTTCTCTCGTATTGCCTCCGCTGCCGACCACTCCAGCTCAATCCGTGCCAGCAGCTCCTTCTCAAGCACCGGGTACTACTCATTCTCCGGCACCTTTGATGGAAGCTTCTCCTCCACCTATTGCTCACCAGGTATGTAATTCTCAACCATCCTCTTCTGTTTTGAATGAAGTTTCTATACCAAATATATCCTTAACTTCTGATTCTGTTGAAAGCCGATCCCATTCCATGGTAACCCGATCCATGAATAATATCTATCGACCAAAAAAATCATTTCTTGTAACCAAGCACCCGATACCACCCTCCTGGAACCCAACACTGTGAGTGAAGCTCTTTCTAATTCTTGTTGGCGAGATGCCATGTCCTCAGAGCTAACAGCTCTAATGCGCCATGGTACATGGCAGTTGGCACTTCCTCCGAAAAATTGCAACATTATTGGATGCAAATGGGTGTTTAGGATCAAAAGATTGGCTGATGGAACTATTGATCGATATAAAGCATGGTTAGTTGCAAAGGGGTTTAATCAAAGACCCGGTCTGGATTACAAAGAGACTTTTAGTCCAGTTGTGAAACCCGTTACCATTCACACTGTGTTGTCTCTTGCTGTAATGCAGGACTGGTCATTGAGACAACTAGATGTCAATAACGCATTTTTGCATGGATCTTTTACAGAAACTGTCTACATGAAACAACCACCTGGCTTTCGGGATCCTGAAAAACCAAATCATGTTTGCTGTCTCAAAAAGGCTATATACGGTCTCAAACAAGCACCTCGTGCTTGGTATTCAGCACTTAAACAAGCACTAGTTGAGTTTGGATTTTTCAATACTAAATCTGATTCTTCATTCTTTGTGTACAGTGTTGGTTCTATAATAGTCTACTGCTTGGTCTATGTAGATGATTTGGTTGTCACAGGAAATGATTCACAATTTGTGGACCGTATTATTACTCAGCTTGGACAACAGTTTTCCATCAAGGACATGGGTTCACTGCACTTCTTCCTTGGGATTGAGGTTATTCCTACACCTCATGGCTTGTTCTTAACTCAGCACAAGTACATCCGAGATCTTTTGGCAAAAACAAATATGGATGGAGCTAAGGATGTTACAACTCCACTTTCAACCTCGGTTCCCTTGAAGTTAGATGATGGCACCTCAGCAGTCGACTCTACAGAATATCGACGTGTCATTGGAGCATTGCAATATTTGTCTCTCACTAGACCCGACATCAGCTTTGTTGTGAACAAGCTATCTCAGTTCATGCATCGCCCCACAATGACTCACTGGACAGCCACGAAAAGATTACTTCGATACTTGAAGAACACGATTTTTAATGGCATCACCATTAACAAAAACATCCATCCGGTACTCACCTGCTTTATTGATGCGAATTGGGCAGGAAATTTGGATAATAGAAGCTCTACCTCAGCATATCTTATTTTACTTGGCACGAATCCGATTTCATGGAGCTCAAAGAAACAAAGAGCAATTGCAAGGTCCTCTACCGAAGCGGAATATAGAGCGCTGGCCACTGCAGCATCTGAATCAGTGTGGATCCTTTCACTTGTTGAAGAACTGAAGTTTACTCTTAAAAAGTCTCCTCTACTGATTTCTGACAATTTAGGTGCCACACATTTAAGCTTTAATCCAGTTCAACATTCAAGGATGAAGCATATTCAAATTGATCTCCACTTTGTCAGAGATTTGGTTCAAAAAAATATTCTTCAAGTTCGGCATGTCCATACCAATGATCAACTGGCAGATTTGTTAACAAAACCCCTTTCGCGTCAAAGAACAGATCAACTCAAACACAAGATCGGACTTGCCGATGGTAGCCCGTTCTTGCGGGGGCGTATTAAGGAAGATGCCACAAACAGCTCACTAACAGCTCAGAGTTGATTACCAAAAATAGTGCATGCATGATTCTAGGATTAGTTTTGATTTAGCTGTAATGATTTTATTTTTCTGTAATTAATTACATGTAAATGTTGCAGATTTAGGTTACTACCTTCTATAGATAGAACACTCAAAATCTGTGTATATAAACTTACCTTGTACATCAATAATAATAGAGTTCAGAATTATTCTAATAGCAGTGTTATTCCTCTTTAGATTGGTCAGTAAAATTGAATACAATGATCATGAGCAGGAATAATTATTTTGAATCATTAGGGTTGGAACCGATCATTCTTGATAAACTTGGCAGTGAAGATGACGATGCTTTTAAGGATGTGGAGGAACTGGTTGACGAATATATACTACATGGATGGTTTACCTCAAATATTCACTAACAATACTGTTGTCGATTGCCTGATAGAAGATCTGGGGCTTTCATGGCTAGATAACTTTTGGAGGTTTACTTTGTAATTATTTTAACTTAAAAGTCATTTTCTTTTCTTTTCGAGAGGTAAGGCTTGTATAGCACTTGTCTATTTGGGATTTTTTCCTAATATTACTCTAAATAATATGCACTGGATTGAACCATTTGAGTCAAATATCCTAATTGAAAAGGCATTAGCATGTAAAGACATAAAGTGAACCACTAATACTAGATATAAGTTTAGGAAATGCAAGTTTCATGTAGTCACTTTGTAAAATTAATGTTTTGAATACCGTACCGGATGCCGTATAGGTGAAGGCACTGGAACGAAATATTTCGATACTGGTACTGTTTCGTGTACTGTTTTGGGATAGTCGATATATAAATAAATTATATATATAAATGTATATATATAAATTATATTTCAGAATAATAGTCTATATATGAATAAATTATATATAAATATATAGATATATAAATTATAAATAGCCTAATCTGAATTGGGGGTCAAAAAATGAACTTGTAGTTTGAAAAAATGAAAAAAAAAATTAAGGGCCGAAATATCGGCTGGTACAGGCCGGTACAGACAAAAATATTTGCCGAAACGGTCGGTATGAAACTGGCAGTGTACCTGTACCATACCAGTGGCCGGTACAAAAAATACCAACCGTACCGGTACGGTATAAAACTCAAAACACTGTGTAAAATAGTAGATCACACTATAAAAAAGTGAAGTTTTTGTAATTTTTTATTATTATTATGGTGGAATCCATTAAAAAAAGCTGCATAGTACAAATCATTTTTCAATTTATTTTCACTTTCCATCCAGATATTTTTTAAATATGAAACATTTTGTTCCTTAAAAAAGTGTGACTTTACTAATTTTACGTGACCAAAGCTCAAAATAATAATCTTAAAAAAAAGCAATTTCATAAATCTCCAAGAAAGAAATCTAACCGGAATAAAAACAGATTTCACGTCCAACAATGTTTCCATAAGCACCAAGAAATTAAGCGTGCAATGTATCAAATTTGATTGGTTTAGATCTTAAGATAAGATGAGAAATCTCTTCATCATCCAAATATTATTCAAACACAAATATTTTCAATTTTAAATTTTAGCTTTTTCATCTAATCATTATAACTTTCCTAAACTTTCAAACAAAACACAAAAAATAATTCAATTTTTTCACATATCAAAACAAAAATAATATTAAAAAATTAAATTCTAATAAAAGCTTAACAAATCGCTCGGAAGGACTCTTCCTTTTACCCAGCGATGTAGAACTATCGTCGCTATTCTATCTTTTCAGTGGGTAATTATCACTGCAAATAGTCCATAAATTGCTGCAAATATACGTGATCTTTTTCAGCGATTATTCTTTTCGTCACACTTGAACTTATTTTCAACATCCACAAATCCCTGTAAAAGCTATCCTTGCCTCTGCAAAAAATTAATCGTGACGATTTAGTTGGTCATCGATATTGATATCTATCACGATATCCACTTATTACGTCGAATACAAATCACCGGAACAAGGTCAATTGCATCGATTCTTCAAATCACCGCAAAAGCCACAATAGCCTATTTGACTTTGTTTTCGGTAATCACGAATTGCCGCAATAGCTGTCTTCCAATTTTCACGTGCTCAGTGTCTAGTGAGTTTGAATTTCGCCGCAAAGGCCACTTTCGTTCATTTTTTTTCCGTCACCCTGAGACGTTGGCTGGACTTCATTTTCACACTTCATCTAAAGTATAATGTTTATCTTATTAACACAATTTGTCTTAGTGACTGACCTAAAATAATAAATAAATTATGTTTTAATAAAATAAAACTGTACTTAATTAAGTCATCTAAAATAATATTGTTTCATTATTCATTGTGGAACACTTTTCAATCATAATATTATGTGTTAATTTCCAATCCTTTTTCACCTACATGAAACGACCACATAAACTGACTTCTTTCATATCCATTGCTATATAACACTTATAGTGTTTATCCAACACCCAATGTTAAGTACTTAGAAATAGGAAACATAAAAGAAAACCCTTGAACTTTCATTATATGCACTGATGAACATGTAGGATCAAATCTTTGAGCACCATTTTCATCTAATTTAATATATGAAAGACATTCATTCACCCTAACTCAGTTGGGAATTCACATTAATGTAGTTATGGCTATACACTGGGGTGGACCAATTGGAACCCAGAACCTACAACTTAACTACTAAATATTGAGAACACATTATGTTTCTAAACATTATCTGAAAATGTGCACATTCATTCAAATTTGTCAACTGTCCTACTTCTCTATCTTTAAAAATTACATCTAGTCAGTTATAACAATATGCACCTGGGCATGAGGGGTGGGTAGAATAGCTTCAACATGACTGCATCAATGCCCTTATACTTTCATTAAAGCATATTTGATATTTCGATCTCTCCAACTCCAATCTGGCAGTGATACATAAAAAAACCGTTAGAACAAAATAAAGTTACTACTGTGTATTCTTATAAAAATATTTCAGTACAATGAGCTTAACTTTTCACGAGTAGAAAATTTTGAACATTATATGGAGGCTGAGATCAAATTTTACTCCACCCTTTACGGTATCATAATCAGAAATACTTTGTGTTTCAGAGCCACCAGAGCTGCAAAACGTTAGTCTTAGAAAAGGGTTAAAACCCATATTTGAACAATCCTTTTTCTGCATGCCCTGAAGTTGGATTCATTATCTGGTGAGTTTTGAGATTAGTATCCAAAAATCCATCAGGATTGGATGAATTCTAACAATTGTAAATCCATCAGCTTTGTACATTGATAAAAATTTAAACCCAACCTACTCTGAGGTTAACAAGGGACTTTTTTGAATGTCAACGAATTGAGAACTAAAACAAGAAAAGATGTAAAAACCTATTCTCCTTAAATAATATGTAAGGTATAACCTTTGTACCTACTCCACGAGAATTACGATATTGAATTCATTTCTTCAGTAAAATAACTGTGGCTAAAGGAAGTCCAATTGCTAGCGCATACCTATTAGCCTACAATGAAAGAGGCTAAAAACTTTAATGGGTATATGGTAGCATTCAGGAAAGACCCATACAAAAAATCTTTAGAGAAGATCGTGCAACTATCTCATACCTGAAGCATCATATAGTGTCCACCTCTCTTCAAAAAATTGATACTTATTCTTTCTGTCTCTGGTGCACCAATGGTGTCCAAAACAGCATCAAACTTCCCTTTTATTGCCAATTCAAGGTCCTGTAAATTGAAGAAGAAGAAAAATCAGCCATTGTCCCCAAGATCAAATGAAATCACTAGCTGGAGTAGCTGTATCTGAGGAGAGATGACCTCAACAGTGTAGTCAACTGCCTGCTCCACACCAGCTGCCAGTACTCGACCAATACTTTGACTTCTACAAGTAGCTGTAACATGACACCCTGCAGCTACTGAAAGCTGAATTGCAGCAAACCCTACTGCTCCTCCACCACCCACCACTAATACTCTTTGTCTGTGAAGATGAGATCAAGGCGACAACTATGAGGGTCTACATGATGAAAATATAACATAGAGAACATACAATAATTCTTAAGTTGAAATTGCATTTCCCTATATTTCATCCTTTTCTACAAACTTCACGAAAAGCATGAAATAGGCCAATAGAATTCCAATTATATTAAAGCATGCCAATTACTAAATTCTTTCATAGGGTTACTTTTATCACCCCATCCAGAAATGAAAGATCAAAAACCATATATCATTGTTAGATAGAACGTCATAATTTGTAAATCAATAAAGTAATACAAGTGAAGCAGAATTTACATTAGATGAAACCCCATTCGATCTAGCATTGATACACGGACAATGTTAATGAATAAATAAAGTAAAGAAAGTACTTTCTATTTTTTACTTTTTTTGTAAGTAGCAAAAAAAGTACTTTCCCAGCAGTGCTGTAAGATTCCTGCAAAAAGAGCAAGTTTTTAGTCTTGAACATATGTTGTTTGGGAGTTGTGTGTAGAGGAAAAGACTCTTCTGCTCAATGAGAAGGCATGGACAAATCCATTTTCAAAAAAACATAGAAAAAGTGTGCACTGAGTCAAAGAACTTTAGCAATGCATGATACCAAGATCAAGAAAATATATCCAACTCAAAGAAAATATATTGACATTTATTATATATGATAGAGAACTTCAAAGTATTATACTGTTAATATGAAGCACTGCCATTGAATGTCCATATTTTTCTCTGCACTGCCACCTACCGGGGGAGGATGGGCTGGATACCACCAGCTAGGAAAACCCAATAGATATTGAGCCATGACAGGTTGTTGCTATATAGAAAAGTTTGTTAATAGATATTAATTGAGCAAGAAAGCTCGCACATCCTTGAGGGATGCATCTCTTTTGTATGTATAGAAATTCTGAATATTTTTCAACCCTTATATAACAAGTATCCATCAATGGTATACCATTTTGGAGAATCAAAACATAAACTAAAAAAGTTTAATACTAACAAATAGAAAAGAGAAATGGTCTATCCATACATGGATAATCAAAAACTGGCTCACCTATATTGATTTGGCGATGGGACACTGAATGTGAAAGCTGCTTACAGTCAACAACCCAAAGAGAGTATATCAACCAAATTATACCAAAAGTACTGAAGCTTCTCCAGATGCTATGTACACAATAAAGTAGATGCAATGAAAAAGACATACCATGCCTTAGGGAAGATACACGATGCATGCTACCATGTATATCAAGCTTTGATGAACATGTTTAATTCCCTTGTTTGTAAATTGTTATAGAGGATAAAGGTCACAAATGAAGAAGTGTCGATCTATGGAAGAGGAAGCAGGTTTTTCAAAGAAGAAAGGCAAGGCTTTGAATTCTGGAGATTAAACCAGACAACAGTATCAACCCAGTTGGCTCTCACCTACTAACCCATTCTGGCCAGCTCTTTCCAGGGAGGGGAAGAAACTCTGTTATCCCCTCCTCGGACCACCATTTCCCTTCAAATTCTTAGAAAATCCTTATTGGAAAGGGGGATAGCTAAGAAATCTTCATGAGAGAGAGAGAGAGAGATTAAACCACACCCCTCACTTATCCTAGCAGAACCTTTTAAGGCACGCCATGCTGTCAACATAGCAAAAAGAATGGCACTTGCCTCCTAGGAGCATAAAAGTTATATACGAAGTCAATCTTTGTAGGCACATGGAAAAATACTAACTTTGACTATTTCTCAATTATGTTATTCATCATATGTTGAGAGCTGTTGTTAGGCCACATCATGCAGAATAAGAAAATCTGGACAGCTTTTGAAATGTTGTCATCAAATCCACATGGATATGCCAAATGACACAAGGTATGGAAGCATCAACTGTAGTTTTTGCATCAATGCATTCAGAAGAGGTGATTCTCAAAATTCAAAAACATTGCCCCATTAAGACTGCGTTTGGTTGCAAGACTCAGTTGAGTTCAGTCTAATTTTAAGCTGAATCTAACATCCAAACACCCAACTCTCAAATTATTAAATTTATTTCAACTCAAAACCTTCTTACATATGGGATCTGCAACATTTTTCAACTTAACATATTTTTATACGTGTGACCCACAACCTTTTTCAACTTCTCATAAAAAACACTAAACTCATCTTAACATCCAAACACATTTTAAATTCAGTTTAGATGGACCCTACATAACTCTTTCCACTATTCAACTCACTACTATTCTAAAAGAACTGAGCTTAGTTCAATATCCAAACGCAGCCTAAAATATTAACGATGAGCCAAAAGATTTTTTTCTTTGCTTTTCTATAAAATCGAAAAGTGAGTTTTTTTAGTAGCCTTGATTTTTTCTCTCTCATAAATTGTCCAAGCTAGAAATTAAAGCCTAGGCATCAATGTTCAGCATATCATTCAAAAGAACAGTACACCAACTTCAATTAGCATGAGAACAACTTTTATCGATGGATGAAAATGCCCATTCACATACGTAGAATTGCATTCTAGATTGCGGTCCAGCTGCTCCATCAATAATTGCTCCTGAATTGAATGAATGATTTGTTAAGGCCTATCATATTCTCAGAAAGTTAAATATTAATTATAATCACAAAATATGATATTTAAAAAATAATTAATGTGTAAAATAAAATCTAGAAGAAGAAATCAAAGGATTACACAACTTCTATAGAACCTTCATCTCTTGCATTGACAATAATCCTTCACTTAATTACTGTTCAAGGTGTTGCAATTCTTTAAGCCCACGCCAGTCAGAACCTTACCCAACAGCCGTCTAGATAATTGGAACTACTCATCAGGATATAACCAAATTTCATGCAGTCAAGCCCAAAAAATTCCTCGACTGCCTAAAGCCTCCCACAATACAAAAGTAGACAACTTTCCTCTTCATACATACATATATATATATATATATATATATGTATGTGTGTGTGTGAAAATATCTATGTTTATATTTATATATTGGCCATCCACCATCTCCCACTACCAACAAGTGCCCAAAATACTCAAAAAAACCATTCCATGATTTCTGAAGGTAGCTCACTGAGTCTCTCCACGAGACTAGAGAAACCCAGTGAAAGACGGGGAATTCTCGAAAAATGTCTTCAACATCTTATCGGCATCTTTCTTGTGTTTTTCAATTAAGGTAAGGTACTCCTTTTCTCGTTCAAGGTCTCATTGTCTTGTTGACTCCAGGATGACCATCTCTCCTAGTCTCCTTGCGTATCCTGATCTATGACCATGTACCTCCCTAAATACACTGGCTATTGCCTCATCGGCACATTGTTCAGGCTCTAGACCATCCATCTTGCTAACCATCTCCTTTTACACGTGGAAAATTTAAATGGTTATTGTTAAGTCTTGTGATGACTCGTGAATAAATCACTTTCAAATATAAAGTAATTGAACCATCCTTTCATGCAATAAATAGCCTAACATAAAAATCGTACTCACATAAGTGTCTTCAATGGCTGAGGTGACAAATTTACCGTTCTTCTTTGACAAGCGAGTCTCCTTATAGAACTCCACCAAATTCGCATTTGTAGCCCGCGCTACAAGTGTATGGAATTTGTATAGGTAGATGTTTAATCAGAAACATGATTATACGGAAAATTTGTTGAAAGGAAGGACCCATCATATAAAAAAACCCATATGGTATAACCACGCAAACACATTAATACGAAACTAAAGACCTTCATACCTTACGATGCAAATGAGTCGACGTGTACATTTTTGAACAATGCACTCTACAAATGCATTGTTCGCTAACAAATAAAACCTCTAACATAAAAAATTGCGCATTTATAGTACTGCCATGCATCATCCTCACAGACTAATTCTCTCGTTCTATATAAGAGGTCCTTCTAACCACTTATTATGTCGTATGTTAAATAAGTTGTCCCCAACTCTATTATCCCACATTCTAAGTATTTATACGCTAACAATTAACTAATATATGGTTAGATCTCAAAACTATACAAACTATGTTTCTATTTTTATAGGAAACAACCTTTTATGCATTATCAAACTAGAGATAATCTTAACCAACATGATTCTTCATATTATGAGCACCTTTATAAACGTCTAATGAATTAGTGGACTAGTATAAATGCAGGAAATGGATTGTGAGCAAGGTTTTGGGAGAATGGGTTGTGACCATACAAGTTACGGCAGAAATCAGTTGAAATATTATACATTTTCCTCCAGTATCCGAACAAAGGATTTGCGGCCTGCTGTGTGGTTAATGGTTAGCCTCTTTCTATTCTCCCGATTTTGTCTTGAGATTTTCTGCCATTCAAACCCAATGTTTGCTTACAAAAATTGCATAATAAACAGACTAAGAAATGACTTGTTAAATTTCATCTTTTTTTTTTTTTTGAATAACCAATATATACCTTGAATTCGTTGCTTCCCCACCTTCCACACAACTTAACCCAGACGTGCAAGTCAACTATGGTACTCCCAGAAGCCAATGCTTCTTCGTAACTTCCGTAGGATAAATATTTTTTGTGTAATTTATGATGAAATGCATTGAACTGCTTACACAACTGCTTCAAGACGGTCAATCTATGATTCTCCCGATCCCAATCCAACATGAAGTCACCCTACATGGTTGAACATCACATTAACATCATGTTATATTGTACACCCACTTCCTTACCCTCAAAATGAAATAACAACTATCTTACCCTTACACGGTCGATCAACTCGTTCTTTTATGTCATTGACACATCGGTCTATCTCGCATAACTCATGTCGCAATGTTGTTTTACAATTTGCGTTACCCGTGTTGTGAACATGGATGAGTTCTCACAGCATGGTGTAGTTTCGCCGTCATTAATCTTCAAAAGTACTTTTCTGTGCTTTCTCAACTTCTCGAACTAAGTACACTTGGTAGGCCCACGTCTACGTTTGGGCTGAACCTGGTTTGCTGCAGGCATCGTGGGGGCAGTCGCATCTGTATTTCAAGATAACAAGAATTGACTATCAGTCTTCATATTTAATCTTGTTGTTTACACATATGTGTCCTAGGGGTTTTGTATTGAAAAAAGTTTAGAAATGATGACTGTACTGATATTGTCTCCGTGAGGTGGTGGTTCTCTTACGGGTGAGGGTTCTCTATTTGGCTCAGGTGGGAGCATTGGAATGGGACATGTAGGCTCCCATGGATGATTGGAAGGCTACGTTGAGTCATTTGAGCCTGATTGATCTGCATTTGAAGGGCTGTGGTATGAATCGATGTGAATTCCTCGTGGTCAGCGGGCTTTACATGAGTACGGTACAAATCGTCTGGCACGAATACCTCATCCAGCCCCTTTTCCTTGGGAACTTTCTCCCATCGCATCACCTGCATTTGTACGACATTCCATTGAGTTACAAGTGTTTCCAATCCATTTACTAAATCACAGGATCTACCTTAATTAAAACATGACTCTAATACGATGTTACATATATGATGAATGTTCACAATATGCCAATAGATTGTCCCAAGAAATGTCTAATGTGTTGGCAAAAATCTAGTGGGAAAGTCCAATAACAAAAAAGGTGTTCTATTGAAAGTTACATATCAGATGGGGGAGGATTCAAATAGTGGTGGGTTGGGGTTTATCACATTGAGGATTTTAATTTAGCAAACATTAGGTAAACATAGTTGGAAGTTGTTAAAGGAACCTAAATCACTTGTGACGAGATTTATAGATACAAAAGTGTTTTAAGGGAAAATGTGTCATTTTCAGCAAAAGTGGGAAGTTCTCCATCATTTATATGGAGGAGAGTGTGGGAAGCTAAAAGAGATTTTGAGAGAAGGGCTAATATGGCATGGGGGGATGGTAAGAAAATTAAGAAATGGGGACAGAACAAGCTACCTAAGCCATGATCTTTTGTTGTGCAATTACCTGTTATTGAGTTGGGACAACTTAGCAAGAGTTAAAGATTTAATAAGGCCTCAAATAAAAACCTGATCTGAAAAGTTGATTAGAAATCATTTTAAGTATATGAGGAAGCTGAAATGACTACCAGTTTACCTAAATGCAGGAAATAATTAAGTCGAAATAATTAAGTCAAAATGATCTGGAATCTTAGTAAAGATTGAAGATTTGTTATGACACAGACACAGAGAAACAAAGTGACATGAAAGTCCCAAAACATTGAAAGAAAGCGATCAACAAGAGTATAAATCAACTGGCAAATAAAAGAAATATTTAAATCAATAAAATTAAACAGAACAAGCTCAAGTCCGTTAAAGGAAATTATTCATCTACGGTACAAACAGAAACAGTTGTTAGCAAGAGAAATCAAACCCTTTATCGTCCTTTATTTCATTAATATCATATTTCCAGATATTAATTATGTAAACTACATATACAGTGTGCAATCTCCAATCACATCACTACGAACAGATGCAAAAGTTAGTGAGCTTATTGAAGAAGATTTAAGGGTATGGAAGGAAGATGTAGTGAAGGAGCATGTCAGTAATGAGGAGGCTACATTGATATGTAGTTCACCTATCAACTTAGGTTGGGGGGAGGGAAGATAAGTTAATCTCGACTTGCAGTGAGACGGGGAAGTTCTCAGTTGGAAGTGTTTATTACTTGGCTAAAGAGAGGAAAAGGAAGCAAAGGGAAGATTGCTCTAAAATAGGAAAAAATGTTCCAAATGTCATAAAACATTTCCCATGGAGGGCAAATAATGATTTCTTATCAACTAAAGTATACATTTGAAGATAAATGTTAGTAAAAACCCTTACTGTCCAATCTCTAGTTGAGAAGAAAAGACAGTTATACATGTACTATGGACATGTATAGCTGCAAATGATATTTGGGCAATTGCAAGTAGTAAGCTGCAAATGTGGAAGTTAACGTTGCAAATTTTATAGAGTTATGGAACCAGTTATGCAGCACCATGGATAAAGAATTGTTAGAAGAAACAGCTTCTATTTTAAGAGGGATCTGGCATAGAAGAAATAAAGTGGAATTTGATAAACTAGTTTTAGCTGAGAAAGCTTGTAATGACCATTGATTATTTATAAATGAATGTTATCTTTGTTTAAAAAAAAAAAGAAATTAATTATGTGATGCACATGTAAAAATTAAGTGTACTAAGGTGCATGAGAGAATATGTCTTAAATCCACATAAACAATTGAAATTAGCAACCAAAGATTCAAGGTCAACAACAAGCTCAAAACTTACAAAGAACTCTCTTCTTTTTTTCTTTATTTCATTAACATCAGCTACTCAAGCCTTTAGAGTTGTTGCTTCAAATTGGTTTCCATTGATTTAAGTTGTCATTCTTGAATTTTTTTTTTTTTTTTTTGGGGGGGGGGGGGGGGGGAGGTTTGGGGTGTGGGGGTGAATCTTTTGCTCTTTTCATAGTTTGTTGACTGTGCTGCACTTGATAATTTGCATGTTTCTTGTGCTAATTTGCTTGCTTGTATTTGAAGAATATAACGGGTCAAAAATGGAACTTTGGAAGCTATTAGGATATTTTGTTGGGATTTATAGAACCATATATGAGCAATAAAGTGATTTTAAGAGTTAGCATCATGAAGTTTTTTGTCTTGGGTGTTGGAAAAAAAACTATACCTGGTAAATTAATTAGGAAGGTAGGGGGTAATTGATGAAAATCAAGTACTGAGTTTTCAAGCCTGAAGATACACCAAAGTCCAAACTCGTGGCAAACCATAAAACAAATTTAAAGAGCAAAAATCATCACATGGATAGATTTGGACTTTAGAAATTAGTACTATATATCATGTGAAATTACAAAATTTATTATTGCAACCCAAATTATCTTAGCTTAAAATTACTAGCACATATCCAACAAAAGATGGTATAATCACCAATATATATAGATATATAAGATTGTAATTAAATATGGTACTAGTCCTTAGGTTGGAATTGAGCTCAGGAACTCTATATTCAAAGTAGACAATAAATTCAGTTGGTCAAATTATTTGCGTGTCTGATTTGCTTTTATCCACTAGCATTTTCTTTGTCTTTTCCTCCGTCTTTTCCTTCTTACTTTCGCTGAGGGCTACCTAACGGATTGGGTCAAGAATGCTATGACATATTTACCCTCAATAGATGCTCGCAATTCTTAAGCTCGATTTGCTCAACAAGAACGCCATCAAAATCTTCAAGTCCACCGCGATAGAGATAGTATGTGGAAAACTGTAGAAAAAATGAATTCTAGGAACTTGACTTTGGTTTTCTATTTGTTTGTGCTAAGCAATCAAGAACATTGATTGCGGAGTGAGGCTTGGAGAGATGGGCGGGAGATGGTTCAATTGTGTTAGGAGTGAGCATGTAGGTTAGTGAGGGTGCCGATGACCACCACAGGATATGGTTCAAGATATGAAAATGGTTCAAGATATTAACATTGTTATGTGTCGCACGGTCAACAATTCTATATGAAAAATGTACCTACAATTCGTACCTTTTATTGGTGGCTCTCAGACTAGCACCACCCTTATTGAAAAACGAAGAAGCCATCCCTTTGCGCATGCGACTTGATCCTAGAAGCTGCTTTTTGTAGGCAGTGAAAATAGGTTTACTATATATCTTTTTACTAGTCATTTATTATTTATTTTTTCTAATTTTTAATTTTATTTAATGGATAAGAAAGTAAATATTAATAAAATTATATATTTTTTTAATTTTCTTAAATCATTAAGAATGTTAAATAAATATTTTAAAAAAATTATAATTTTTTTTTAAATACACTATAAATAATAAATACATAGTAAGAAGATTGTATGTATTCTATCACTACCGTGAAAATATCCCCTTTGCATTCGAGGCTGAGCAATATAATGGGGATAATATTGCTACAGGTCAGCACAGTTCTTATCATTGGGCTAACCGTTAGTTTATTTATTTTTTAATATTTTAAAAATTACAAAATACACAATTTCACAAATAATAACTTTTAAGCAATTAAGAAGACGATCAAACCCAATGGAAAATTCAAGGGGCTAACCAATATTTTCCATATTGTTAGATTCATTTCATAAAGCTTAGGTAAACAAGGACACACATATAAGATACAAATAGAAATTAGAAAATTGTGCCTCCCATCATCATCTTGTAACTTTTTTAATATTTCGATCTTTTCTTTAATTTCTTTCACCCTGTTAATCTTCTTCTAGTCACTCCAACTCCCTAGTGCCTTACTACAATTTTTCAACAGACTTGTAAAGTTCTGTGTCTGCCCCCTCCTTATCATTCTTCTTTCCCACACCCTTTTAATGACATCTTCACAATCATCTTCTTTTGCCCAACTAGCTTCATATCTAAAGACTTTCTTGCCTCTCCACTTGCTATTACTTTTCTTGAAAAAAGACAGCAACAATGGCCTGTGATCTGAGCATCTTCCAGCCAATACCTCCACCCAGTAATCCATGTAATAATGGGCCAAGAAGGATTGGCCATTGCCCTATCCAGCCTTTCCTTGGTAAAAGTTTCATCCTCATGTTGATTGCTCCATGTGAACTTATTCCCTCTCCATCCAAGGTCAGATAGATTCCCTCTCTCTAGAGCCAACCTAAACCTCTCCATCAGTTTTTCCTACCTTGGGATTCCTCCTTCCTTCTCATCATTTGTTGCTATTTCGTTAAAGTCACCAATCACACACCACCCCTGAATCCCTTTAGGCTTTAATGACTCAAAGAGATCCCAGGCTTCATCTCTCTTGGCTGCATCAGGTTGCCCATAATAACATGTTAGAATCCAACCCTCCTTGTCTTCCTCCAAAATCCTCACATTTATGTGCCTTTGTGTATAATTCATAAATTCAACTTTTACCATATTATTCCACAATAAGGCTAAGCCACCACTCCTTCCAACTGGTTCCACCACAAAACAACCTTCACACTTCAATTTTTTCTTTAAGTAATCAAATCTGTTTGCTCTCAATTTAGTCTCCGTCAAGAAGACTATGTTGAGTCTCTTATCCTCCACTAAAAGGTAGAGGTCCTGAAATGTCCAAAGGTTCCCAAGCCCTCGGCAGTTCCAACTTAGAATTTTTATTGAGGTTGGTAGGGCTGCTGCACAGCCTTTACCAAATCTTGGTAAAATTCCACTCCTCCTTCTTCATTGCCTGCTCTGCCTCTTTTATTTCTCCCACTCTCCTCCTCTCCTTCTTCACCCTCATCTTTTAATATTTTCCTTGTCAAACAACCAACCCTTTTATTCATATCTTGCTCCTTCTCCCTAGCTTTCCTCTTCCACCCTCCCCTTCTCAGAGGCTTCCTAGCAGAACAATTTGGTCCACCCCCAACCCATACTACTTCTGTTACGTGTCCCCCTTTCTCTTCCTTTCTAGACTTTTCCTTAACTTTCTCCACCTCCACCACCTGAGTCTCCTTCACCACTTCCACCTCTTCCCCTAACCTACCCTCTCCCTCAACCCCTACTGACTTCTCCCTTCTCTCCAACTCATGAAACCTCCCCCCAGTAACTTCCACCCCACTCTCTCTTTTATTTCCTTCCTCCCTCCCCTCCTCTTCCAAATTAATATTAGAACTGTTATCTTCCCACCTTCTATCATTGGGTCTCTCTCTATCCTTCACTCTAAACCCTGATTTAGCCTCAGCCCTCATCCACAATCCAAATTGCTCTTTTCCATCCCCTTTCCTTACACATCCATTACTACCATGCACCACACATCCACATTCAAAACATATTCTTGGCATTTTTTCATACCTTAACGATATCCACATTTTTTCTCCTTTAATAGAAATGAATCTGCCCCGAGCCAAAGGTTTATAAATGTCTAACTTGATTTGAACTCTTAAGTATCTGCCCCTCCACTGCCATCTGTGTTCACATCTACCTCCTCCACCATACCTAAGGTCTTACCTATCTGCCTCCCGGCCCGTATTCCTCATCCATACACACAAGTGGCATGTCATGCATTTGGACCTAGAAAGTCTCATGCTCGAACTTCAGACTCTGCGGTGGTGTGAAATCCTCAAACACTTTCAATGCAAACAGATGCGAATCAAACAACCACGGTCTTCCACTCCAAACCCTTTGCTTATCTGCATGATTTGCAAAAGTCAGAGTAAAGACATTATTCCCCACCTCAGCAAACTTAGCCGGTTTACTGATCTTCCAAACTTTCGCCATTGTTGCCTCCAACTTATCCTTCCTAATGCTTCGCTCCATGCATACCTTCCCAACCAAACTACACTCCCTTTTGTATTGTATTTCCTCGTTGATTGTTTCATCAATGGCTATTACTTCTTCTTCCTCCTCCGTCAAGCAGAACTTCTCTCATTTCTCCTTTACCTCATTCATTTCTTCACCCTTCTCCTTCACCGATCCCTCCTCTAGATTCCTCTGGCCTTCTCCATTCTACCACCACACTTCCAGGTACCAACATTGTCCCCGTGCCTTTCTTCTTCAGTTGCCACCGTGAACCTTGTACTATCCGCTACTCACATACCACCTTCCTCTCACAACAAAACCGTTATTTTAACATACTTTCATTGGAAGACATAAGTAAAAGTAACACTTGTCAAGGAAGCATATATAAATGTGTCTTGACAACAGTATTCAACAAAGAGGTGTTTCATCAAATACTGCGTATGCATGGTGTGACAAATCAGACATTGTGTTCTCGGCCTGTGCAAATTATTTTTTAATTTGTGTTCACTTTCCATCCAGATATCTTTTAAATACGAAACATTTTGTTCCTAAAAAAGTGTGAGTCATTTTACGTGACCAAAGCTCAAAATAATAATCTTAAAAAAATAAGCAATTTCATAAATATTCAAGAAAGACATCTATCCCGAATAAAAACAGGATTTCACGTCCAACAATGTTTCTATAAGCACCAAGAAATTAAGCATGCTATGTATCAAATTGGATTGGTTTAGATCTTGAGATAAGATGAGAAATCTCTTCATCATCTAAATATTATTCAAATACAAATACTTTCAATTTCAGATATTTAAACTTTTCATCTAATCATTATAACTTTTCTATACTTCCAAACATAACATAAAAAATAATTCAATTTTTTCAAATCTCAAAACAAAAATAATTTAAAAAAATGATATTCTAATAATATTTTAATTTTGTAATATTTTTATTCAATTTTTTTTTATCCTTTCTCAAAATTCTATGAAATATCTTAATTCAAACTATTTTATTATTATTCACAATTTTTTTTTTTATCTCATCTCAATATCTAAACGATAGATCTTCACAGATTTTCTTTTAGAGATGTCGATTCTCAAAAAATAACAGAGCATGGAAATATCTCATTCGAACAAATGCAATGACAATAAATTGCTTGGATAAGTTGCCCATTAGATCAATGGGTTTAATCTTCACGTTTATTGTCAGGTTTTTGTTGGATCTGCCCTTCCACATAATTAATCTATCAAGAAACAGAGAATAAATCAAATAGGTTTGGTTGCCAAAATTCAGATGGGGTCTTATATTGGATTCCATTTTGAGATTTTAGATCTCACCACTGAGTGATGTGTTCTATTTACCAGGTGGTTGATCTACCTTCTTTACCTTTAACTTTCGATAAGGATAATGCTTTTTAAACTGATGCTTTTGACCGATGAAGTGTACTGATCACTTTATTTTATATTCTTTTTGGATTTTTGGATTTTTTTAAATATTTTAAAAATGTATTAAATAATACAAAAATCTAAAAAAAAATACAAAATAAGGTGATAGGCCCACTTCATCTGTCACAAACTTCGGTCTCCCTATAAGTGTCCTTTCAATAATATACGTTTAAGATCACATAGGGCTGGTTAGATGTTCTAGAATCAATTTGACAATGGCCGATCATGAGTGCATCTAATGGAGTTTTTTTATATTATAAGAGTAATGCTAGATATAGTTTTAGGATATGCAAGTTCCGTAAATTGTCTTTAAAAAGCTGGTCGACCATTTAAAAATGAGTTTTTTATGTGGATATTAAATTTATCCACTTTTTTTCAAATGGAATTACAAGACTTGATTGTAAAAATCATTTCCCTTATTATAATGCGCGCTCAACTTCCTATTCTTCATATCTTTGTTATAGTAAGAAGAAATACTTATGTTTGTTTTCTTTTTTGGAAACAAAAATCCATTTTATTTTGTGTGCGCTGCGGCAAGACAAGAAAGGAACAAGAAGGATATACAATTTATTCATTTGAAGAATTTGAAAAGAGACATACAAAAGAGAAGGATATATATCTTTTTCTCTCCTTTCACTTAAGATGCTTATTTTGGCTGCCACGAGTCGTGGAGATCAGGTGATTCACTTTCATATATAACAAATATTTATGGAAATGCTTTGTGTTGATTAGACGTTCACTACAACATAATTGTTTTGTACTAACGGTTGGAAAATTGTGATAGCCCCCAAACCATCACTAAAAAGCATTTTCTATGACAGTTTCTGGAAACCGTCACTAAAGACAGATGAGATTTTTTGACGTTCGAACGGAGGGGAAATTTACGTTCGAACGTCACATATACGTTCGAACATTGAGGCTAATTACGTGCGAGCGTGAAATATTTTGGCACCAACGTTCGAACTTTAGTAATTAACGTTTGAACGTTAATTGTAAATTTAAATTAAATATGACTCTAATTTAAAAATTATGTGATTTTTATAGTGCGCATAATGCATAATTTGCGAACAAGTCTAAACAATTGTAATATATATTTATATATACACAATTTGTAAAATATAATTATATAATTATATATATAAATATATATTTATGTTTATATATATTTAAAGTGCAGTGATTTAGTATTAAAGTTGAAAAATCTAACATTAAAGAAGATTGAGAATTGAAATTAAAAAGCAATAGATATATTAAATAATATTGTTCCTTACATATATTAAAAGCAAAGTACAAAATATAGTTTAATTTCGTAAACAACACTCAGACGAATGCATTGTTCAAGAAATTCGTACTCCGTATCTCTTCAGTCAAGGTATCAACCTTCTCGTTGAGGATATCTACATGATGGGTTATCTCAGCGACAGACTCATTTACAGCCACGATCTATCGATCGATATGCGCAGTTAGCTGTGAGATCACCGCACCAACCCAAGCAGGCCGCATATTTCCCATAGATGTACTATTCGGCTACTAACTACTACTCCCCACACCGAGCCCTGGCTGCGTCGAAAGAACTAGATCCGCTTCAGGGGGTGGCTGACGTCCAAGATACCCTATCACCTGTCCAATGCTACGTCGATGCGTGCTCATGTCGAGGGGGCTCATCTGATCTGTGACCCGCTCCTCCTGGCTGGAGTGACACTCTCCAAGCAAGTAATAGCCGGTTGATGATGGCACCGTATGTGAGGTTTTTCGTGGAGACGATGCTCGCCTCATAACGGATCATCTCAAAGATGCACAGTGGTAAATCGATGGGACCTCCACATGCCATTCGTATAAAAAACTATGCTTGAATCTGACTAAATGTGGTCTTATGTGCCACAGGATCCAGGTTTGTTGCAACAATAAGCTGTTACATGCGAAAGAAAGGTAGCATATGTATTTGGTTGAAGGCGTTCTTCCTTTCGATGTACGTACAGTCTCTCCTAGTGAGGATGTAGAAATCCTCGTCTCGGCCATCATCCTGAGCCTCATGGTCGGTACCCTTGGCCTTTGATCGGTCTGCATCTTTGGCTGATAATGGATCAACTGGGCTAGTAGATGATGCAGAAGTGCCTACATCTGCATCGAGTGTGCCGTGTGCAGGTGTGGATGTGTGAACCACGGCTGTGTCGCCAGTCTGAGAGTCAGCTGGTTGATGTCTCAACTACTCGACGAATCCCAAGGAGCTCGGTGATGACATCCGTGAAATCTAAAATGAAACATCGCGTACAGTCACGGTGTGAGAGGATACGTCCTGAGACATGGAGCACATCCTTATATAGAACTCCAGAACCATTGAGGTGTATACATTTCCTCTCAATGTGCTGATATTTCCCCAGCCTCTACTGATGAAAACATCTCTGAGGTTCGTTTGCTTCCATCAAAGCTTGTCGAACTCATTGATCAGGACCTCTCGCTCCACCATAACAGTATGAGCCTCTATTTGAGCAGTATCCTGAGTGGCTCCTTCCCTCCCTCGTTTCCTGGTATGCAAATGATGAGTCATATCCTAAAAATAGAAAATAAAAAAGAATTATTAGTACTATTGATGCATCTTTCATATTAATTTTAAACTGCTCTGCATTAATGTTCGAATATAATATAACATATGTTTGAAAGTTCAGATAAAACGTTCGCACGTATGTGTTTAACGTTCAAACATAACAATTAACGTTCGAACGTATAATATACACGTTCGAACGTTAAGGGCATAACGACTAAGAATTTTGAAATGTAGTACATTCAAACGTTATGCCTTCCACGTTCGAACGTATGTGTTTTACGTTCAAACGTGAAAGGCAAAACGGCAAATAAATTGAAAAGTAGTAGGTTCGAATGTAAATGCTAGGAAAAGTAATGTTCAAATGTACAAAATATACGTTCAAACATGGAAGGCATAGCGTTATGTGCTTGAAACATTGTACGTTTGAACGTTCTGTCAAAACGTTCGAATGTTACTACAAAGAAACTCAGCCATTCTCGAAAATCATGTACCACGGTTATAAGTGGCCAAATGCCACCATAAAAATGAAGTATACACTTCAAAAAACTTTTCTACAGTGACCATTTGGCCAATGGCAACTCGTGGTAGCTGGAAAATAGAGTTGCAAATTTGGCCACCACAAACGTTCGGTTTACAAGTTTCCTACTAAATCTTAAAAAATAAACATGTAAAAGGACAAAATATGGATGCCTACCTTTTTGCGACAGTTGTGGTGGGGTTTGACGGCTGCGGCGACGGTTTAGAAACGGCGTGCAACAATGGAGAGACAACGGTAACGACGTGAAAATGACGTTTCCCAGTTTCGATTTTGGGCTTATATACCCGAAACGTTCGAACGACATTCTGAGTAACATTCGAATGTGGAAGGAAACGTTTGAACATTAAGAAATATTACGTTTAAACGTTTCGCGATTGAATTTCCAAAAATATATTAATAATATATTATGTTATTAATATATGTTATATATTATAATGTATACTATAACATATAACATACTATATCTAATATTATATTATAATATATATAGTATATATATAGTGTATTATATATATAATGTAACACCTCGTACCCGAAGGTTTGAAGAGTTAGCTCTTGAAACTTAACATCATCTTTCATAACAGATTTATACTATCTGATATTCCATCAAAATACAAAATCTATTTATTCAACCAAAAATATATGACGGTCCATCAAGACATTGATTAACTACCTCAAAGAAACAAATTAGAAATCCACACCATCTCGAAATTTCCACAACTTACAGTACCAAGAATAACATAAATCATAAATCATCTAAAGAGACTTCCAAAAATAAATGCTTGTACCCTCGGGTACTTATTCTTCTACAAACTTCACAATGTCTCTAACACAACCTACTCTTACTCGCCAGCAGAACCATCATAATCGCCTGAAAAATATTGTGGAGATAAAAGGTGAGCTATCAATAACTCAATAAGTAGAGAACATATACTAATATGTAAACATGATCAGTTTTAAAATTCAGAATGCAGAATAAAATATTTACTTTCATAATTGCATAATCAGAAACATTTGCTTTCAGAACTTCAAAATAAAAAACACTTTACCAAGACTTTCAGAGTAAAGCTTTCAGAAAACTTTCTTATTCAAAATCCTTTGGCATATCAAAAATTGAAACCTCATCTTTATCATATCGGGGCATCACATCAGGACATGTACCATGTTTAACCCCCGTGGTAGGATTATAAGCCACTATTGTAACCTGTGGAAGGGTCTTATCCACTATTATAACCGGTGTTTGGACTGTATCCACTATTATAACCAGTGATTAGATCGTATCCACTATTATTACTCGTGGTTGGGCAGTATCCACTATTATAACCCGTGGTTGGGCCTTACCCACTATTATTACTTGTGGTTGGGCCTTATCCACTATTATTACTCGTGGTTGGGCCGTACCGACTATTATAACCCGTGATTGAGCCGTATCCACTATTATAACCCGTGGTTGGGCCATAAAAGAAACCGAGCAGAACATCAGAATCAAACTTAATCAGAATACAGAATCAGAATCTTATGCCAAGGTTTTCAGATGCCTTAACTTATCTAAACAGAATACTGAACAAATTCAGATCTTTTCACATGTTCAAAAGCAGTTTCAGAACATTTTCACATCATATGTACAAATTTTTATAAATTTCATATTTGCTCTTTTTGCATAGCTCAGAAACAGAATGTACAAAATTTAGCTCATGTCTACACCAGTCATGAAAAAAATTATTTTCTTATATACAGCTTTCATGGATATGTGGAACACATATATGAGGTTGTTTTCAGATTTCTCTTAAAATCCAATGTGCATATTTTCAAATCAACCTCGTTTTATTTTATTTTATGCAAAATCTAGGATAAGAACCCTGCTTACCTGAACTTCTTAACTTTTCAAAAATTCTCCACAACTGTCAATCGTCACCTATAAAAATTCATGTAACTTAAATAAATTTTCAGTGAACAGATAATCTCATATTACACCTCAAGTACCTATTCTAATTCTTCAAAAACCTAAAATTTCTCTTAATTTTAAAATACCATTACTTCCTCAATTCCTCAATATCCACATAACTATTAGACTCAGAATATTTCTAAAATTGCATAATAATATTATTAATACATACAATAATGCCACACAATACATTTCTAGTTTAAAGACTCATTAAAACAAAAGTGTTTAAAGTAGGAGAACAAATATTTCATTTAGTAAAAATAGACTAATTAGTATCTCTTTAAAGAGTTTAAAATAAAAATCTTGCACTACTATGTACTTCTAAAAAATATATTAATAATAATAATATATTTCAAATATTTATTTAATCAGTATTTAAAACAAAACTCATTTAATATATAAAAACTAAAACATGATCAACTTATAATTATTCTGTTAAAAGCATCAGTATATTGATTTAGCATTATAAGTCCATACGTCTATGTCCAAAAAGAATATAACCTGCACGTAATATAAAACTCATAATTTCAGACTCAATATACATAATCAACTCATTAAAATATAAATCCATTAAACTAAACACCCGAAATATTGTATCTGGAAACATCATACTAAGGGGCAAAGTGGTAATAATAGATCTCATCAATTAGGATAACCGGGACACAGAAAAATACATTTCCTATTTTACGTGAACTACCACAAAGCAGAGAAGGGCCAAGACGTGAGTGGCGGCAGAGGCTTACCAAGGGTAACCAGCGGCGGCGTTGGACAAGCGGGAGGTGGTTGATCTGACGGAGGCACACTGAGAGAGAGAGAGAGAGAGAGAGAGAGAGAGAGAGAGAGAGAGAAGAGCGAGAGAGAGATGGTGAGAGAGAGAGAGCACGGAGAATACCAAAGCATACGGGAGGAGGGCCATGGGGTATGTCGAGAACTTACCAGGAGTGAGCGGTGGCTGAGATGCCCGGTCGGCACTTTCTGTGAGCTGCGAGGGGACGACGGGGTGGCGACTGGCGGCGTGGGTGGATGGCTTGAGGCTCATGATGGGGAAGATCACTTCCTCTGTTTCGGTGAAGCAAAACAGAGTATTCTCTCAAAGCTTTTGGTGGTTGGCACGGTGGTGGTCAGTGCAGTGATGTGGGGACATTGATAGAAATGGTCTCATACTGGTTTGTAATCTCTGGAAATCGAGTATCCACCAATCCTATAGCTTTCCCAAATATTCCCAACACACAGCAACAATTAAGAATTGAGTTATAGATATCTTCAGCAGGAGACAATCCTCTTTCTTGCATATGATTAAATAATCGTTCTGCTACTTCTAAGTATGTACATGTATGCCAAAGGGTTCCCTAAGTTAGCTTCTGAAATCTTGATACCAACTTTGTTACAGCTTGCCAATGCACTCTAAGTATGTCACATTCTGTTTCATGTTTTTCTTTTCATATCCTCATCAAGACTCCACACCTTTTTCCACAGCTTACCAAGTTAATTGCTTGTAATAGGGTTATTCCAAGATAGGTATCTGTGAGAACTTTCTCAAATTAGATTGTAATATTTTGTTTTATTCTTTGGCAGTCTATGCATAGGATTATGAATTCAAGACTGATTGATTTCTTGATATTCTTCTTTGGCTTTAATTCATTTCTCTGTAAATGTATCATCCATGCTTGGATATAGTTTTTCTATTTATTGCACTATTTAGGTGAATTAATTATAGCTTATAGTTATATATACATATATTATATATATGGGTCTTTAGTATGAAGTATAGTTTGGATATAGTCTATCTCTGTTTTTGTGCCTTTTTCTTTGTTTTTATTTTCTGGAAAAATCTTTTCCCGCGAGTAAAATTCGCCGGAATTAATTTTATTTTCCGCGAAAATAGACTGCTGGAAATATCGGTGGCTCTCAGACTAGCACCACCCTTATTGAAAATGAAGTAGCCATCCCTTTGCACATGCGACTTGATCCTAGAAGATGTAATTTCACTAGTAGTATTTTTTTAAACATTTTAAAAAATTAAAAAAAAAAAATTAAAATGCACCCATGCACCATCAAACCCAATGAAAAATTCAAGGGGCTAACTACTATATATAATATTACTATTAAAAATGATGAAAATTTTAAAATATGAGATTTGAAAATCAAATTAAAAAAGTAAATACTAATAAAATAGGATTACTACTCAATTCGAATAATATAGTGTGCAAAATTGTAAAGTAGGTGTAGCACTACTGTTAAAATTATAAATTAAATTCATTTTCATTTTTTTAAATACAGCAATATAGTTTTTGATAGGTAAAACACGGTAATATAGCTCGATAGAGAGCAGACATGGATATAAAGCAATGAAATTGGAGCTGTCGCTTAGACTTGATTTATAAGTTATTTTATTCGGTTGGTCATGGATTAAAAAATCCGAAAATGCATATTTTTGTATAATGAATATTTTAGAATTTTTCAGAAATCTCTAGAAAAAAAGGTCAATTCAAACATGTTTGAATTGGCCAGAGAGAGAGAGAGAGAGAGAGAGAGAAGACCATTGTTAGAAAGTCTAGCTAGCAAATGTTGATTTACTAGCAAATATTGATTAGGCAGATTTGGAATTCGGAGAGTCTTGCCATCACTTTTTATATTTATTAGCACTGCTATATACATCATATATATATATATATATATATATATATAACCTGCTGAGATAAAAAAAATAAAATAAAAAGATAAAAAATAAAAATAGATGTTAAGAATAATTTTTCATATAATAATAAGCATACGCATATTATATAAATGTTTTATTCCAATTAATTAAAAATATTTCAGTCGGCAAATCGGCATATATATGCATGCATATGGCCATACACACACATACATATATATATATATTTATATTTCTGATATAATATATAGTTGGCTATATATCATATTATCTATATATGGATGAAGATAAACATCACAAAAAAGAAACTTTTTTTTTTTTGTGATTCACAAAAAAGGAAATTAAATGGCTAAGGAATAATGCGTCATTTTCATATAATTGGACTACCTATTGGGCCCGCAGGATTTGTTGGTTTGATTGCAACCTTCGGCTTAATTAAAACCATACAATGATTCTAATTATTTTGCCACAGCTTAGATCTGCTTCCACAGCTTCACCACTTCCATTCCGTGGGGCGCGAGAGAACTTCACAAGGCAACGTAGATTTCCATTGGCTTGGTAAAGTACCCTCTCTCTCTCTCTCTAAGAATTTATATATATATATGATTATAAATCTTGTCATGTTTGCTTTTCTCAACCGCTTTGACTACTACTGTTTGCGGCCATGAAGATGTGTGAAGATCAGATGATTTGTTCTCTATCTATCTTACTCATGATGATCATTGATTTCCTTTTATGCTTAATTTTCTTGTTTGGATCAATTGAGTACACCTCTATCAGATCACTAATTAACTTTATGTGTCTCTTTAATATAGGATAAAAATTAAACATGGTTCGACCAAAAGACCCGTTTTGGAAATATGCTCAGGATTTGAAAAATGGTCGTTTTTTCTGTAATTTTTGTCATGATCAGTTTCCTGGAGGTATTTCTAGGATTAAATGGCATTTGTCTGGACTTAAGGGCCACGATATTAAAGCTTGTAAAGAGGTGCCACGAGATATTCAGTTAGCAGTGAGACAAGTAGTACTCGACACTCCCAATAAGAAAGCTGATAGATCATCACAAGTTGAGGATGAAAATCACTCAATTCTTTCACCATCTCGTGGCCCAATTCTATATACAGAAAACGATAGCATTTTGGTGGGTCAAAATAACAATAACATTAGAGATCAAGGTGATAATGATCTTTCCACTCCAGCTTCGTCATCACGTGCGCCAAATGCATGTAACGAACAATTAGCTAAGTTGTGCTTCGTATTTGGCATTGATCCTATGTGCGTTGTCTCTCCTATTTTCGAGGACTTTGTGAATAGTATTGTTGAATATGGACCCGATTATCAACCACCAAGTCCTTCTACTCTCGAGAGTGAGTTAATGTTAGATGTGGAAATGAAAGCTGAAGAATATGTTGAGAATTTCATAAAAAATGATTCATTTCAAGCATGTGGTTGTACCTTGATGGTCAACATCTGGACAGATTATAATGCTTTCAATGAAGACCATAACGAACGTGTGGATATCTTTGCTTATTCGGAAAGAGGTGTGGTATGCTTGCATTATGGGTCAAGAGAAAGTATTCAAGAATCCATATCTTCTACAATTGAGTTACTTGGCCCCAGCCACGTTGTACAACTTATATGCCATAGTTACAGGGGTCATAATTATTTAAACAGCGACTTGTCCACAATTAAGAATATGGTTTTTGAGAACCATCCTTGGATCAGCGTGAATCACTCTGCTGTTGATGTTATTGACTACTTCCTTTTTAAAATGAGATATTGGCCGAAACTGAATTCTGTAATTCTTCTTGTGAGATTAATACTTTCATACGCTTATCATCATTCCAATGTGTCATTTAGAAGAGGGATGAAAATACCGAAAGAATATTATGCATCCATTGTTTTTATGTTCAAATCAGTTTTAGAAGTTGAAGATGAACTGAAAGTCGTGCAATTTTCTATGATAACATCGTCGAGGGATCGGGTGAAGTTGCTTGATGAGCAGAAGGTAGCGGAACATCTTAGATGTGCAAAATTTATTGATTACATTATCCGCCATAAAGAGTTTTGGAGTAAAGTGAAAGCAATGGCACAAGTGTGGTTTTTAGGGTTTCAGACTCGATGCCTGGTTAATCGCGAGGACTCAAGTATAGGATACTTGTATGAGATGATAGAAAGGCTGAGCGATGGGATTGACAAAAGTCGTAACTATGATTGTTTCCTTTATGATGTTATATGGAGAGTATTCAGTGATATGCGAAAGAAGATTATTAAACCAATACATGCAGCTGCTGCCTTTTTAAATCCAACTTATATGTGTAGTGACAATTTTAAGTTCAATGCTGAAATGAAAGAAGGCTTGGATTATGTGTTTGAAAATATGGTCGAGTCAGAGGAAAAGGAAGCATTTACCAAGGAAGTACAACAATACTACACGAAAATGCCAAAGTTATTCACAGCTCAAGCCATGATGATGTTAAAAACATGGCATCCTCGTAAGTCAATAATTTTTTTCTTTTTTTAATAATATTTTCAATAGATTCTAATTATGATATTTTGGTTTGATTGTGTAGGACAATGGTGGGACTATTGTGGAACACATACCCCGGTATTAAGGAAATATGCAATTCGAATATTGAGTCAACCTTGTAGTACTTCAATTTGTAAGCGTTATCAAGTGCCGCAAATCTGGACATCAGAAGATAATGAGGATTGGTCAGTAAAAGTGAATACAGTGATCATGAGCAGGAATAATTATTCTGAATCATTAGAGTGGAAACCGATCATTCTTGATGAACTTGGCGGGGAAGATGACGATGCTTTTAAGGATGTGGGGGAACTGGTTGACAAATACTACATGAATGTTTTACCTCGATTCACTGACGATACTCTTGTCGATCGCCTGATAGAAGATCATAGGTTTTCATGCCTAGAAAACTTTCCTTTCCTTTTGTTTTATTTAACTACTTAAAAGTCATTTTGTTTTCTTTTCGAGATGTAAGTCTTATGAATTTTGGAGGAAAACGTACTCTAAAAACATTTGCAGTTTCCAAACTTTACTATAATAAATCTGCTTAGATTCATGACTCGTTATAAGTATGTTAATAAATCAATTAACATACTTTCATTGGAAGACATAAGTAAAAGTAACACTTGTCAAGGAAGCATATATAAATGTGTCTTGGCAATATTCAGTAATTAGACATTCAGAATTTAAGTGACACCGGTATTCAACAAAGAGGCGTTTCATCAAACACTGCGTATACATGGTGTGGCAAATCATACATTGAGTCACATCCATAAAAATAATAATAAATTGAGAAAACGAAAAAACAGAGTAACTCATCATAGACATGAAAACATCACATAAAAGCGGAACTAATCACCTTAAATTCATCTAATTTGACAGCAAAGGGGAGAATGCTCTAAAATAGGAAAAAATGAAGACAGGTGGGGGAAGATATGGAATTTAAATGTTCCAAATGTCATAAAACATTTCCTATGGAGGGCAAATAATGATTCCTTATCAACTAAAGTATACGTTTGAAGAGAAATGTTAGTAAAAACCATTATTGTCCAATCTCTAGTTGAGAAGAAGAGACAATTATACATGTACTATGGACATGTATAGCTGCAAATGATATTTGGGCAATTGCAAGTAGTAAGCTGTAGAAGTGGAAGTTAACGTTGCAGATTTTACAGAGTTATGGGACCAGTTATGCAGCACCATAGATAAAGAACTGTTAGAAGAAACAACTTCTATTTTAAGAGGGATCTGGCATAGAAGAAATAAAGTGGAATTTGATAAACTAGTTTTAGCTGAGAAAGCTTGTAATGACCATTGATTATTTATGAATGAATGTTATCTTTGCTTAAAAAAAGAAAGAAAATAATTATGTGATGCACATGTAAAAATGAAGTGTACTAAGGTGCATGAGAGAATATGTCTTAAATCCACATAAACAATTGAAATTAGCAACCAAAGATTCAAGGTCAACAAGAAGCTCAAAACTTGCAAAGAACTCTCTTTTGTGTATATATGTGTATATATGCAAAGAAAATAACTATATTATGAGTCTTCATTTGTCTTATGATCCCTTTGTACCTTGATCAGTAAGCTCACATTTATATAAAACCGGATTTTGTCGTAAAGTAATTAAGTTATTTTGTTCAAATGGGATTTCTGATAATTAAGGGTAAAAAAAAATGCTCATGAGTTTTTTGCTTCCCAAATACGCCATATATAGTTAACAAATTGGTTCTTAATGTTCAAATGTAACATTTACATACAAATTGAGACCCAATCTATGTATAAAGTTGGTAGATTGGATAGCAAACCTTGGAATTGAATTAGTATTCTTAGTTAAAATGCATTGCAAGTCATGTATTTATTATGCTGGCTAACCAAATTCTCGAACCATTAGTCTAGCTAGAAAAGAAAGAATATATACTTGAAAACTGGCATATGTGCAATTCATGGAGCTAGGGTGATTTCCAATCAACAATTTTTGGCAAACATATATCATCTTAAACCAAAGAAAAATAGACCCGCTTCTTGAATAAAAGATGTTCAATAGATGGCGATTTAAACTGTTCAGACATATATATCAAGCTTTAGAATTGTAATGATAATACAAACAATATTATTGAACACCACAAATTGAAGAAGAATATAGATCGTTTATTTGTCAGTCTAACATAGGATTGTTTTTATTTTTTTTTTAAATTTACATTATATGGCCACAGTTACATTATACATACACAAACACATAGGCAATTTATGCATAAATTGAAAGAGCACACCACCCTTGTTTCCACGACAATATTGGTTAACTACTTGCTATCAATAACTTGAGTAAAGTGTTAAGAATAGATACTAATTTCTACTTGACCTAAACGGTATCATTAAGAACATAAACTAAAAAAACAGAGTATCTTACCAACAGTAATTAGCGACAACCGAGTGCAGGAGAGGATGGGGAGGAGGCGAGTTCGATAACCCTTTGCCACCTAGAAAAGGGTCTTGCTTGATGTCGAACGATAGCTTAGGAAATGTCAAAAATCGCACTTTTTGAACTGGAACTCACAGAAGAGTGAGTCATGCACAACGATTTGCTATTTACTGTGCTAGAGAAAATGTGGCACAATAACTTCCGCGGTCGCCAAATTGGTGGAGTCTCCACAGTTAGTGGTGGTTTTCGGTGGAAGAGACAGCCGTGTAGCAATGTTTTTTGAGTGGGTTTTGTTTAATGTGCAGGTAGAGGGAAAATGGAGAAGAAGAAGTTGGGGAAGAAGGTAAACTCGAAATTTGGGAGTGTACGGGAGAAAATCGAGGGGGAGGGGGGGGGAAATGTGCTTGTCGTGTGTTTTGGCGCCCCATTTGCCATTAAAAATGCAATTCCAACGGCATTTATTACCTTATTGAGGCAATTTTATTTTCAACAATAAAGAAATCGCTGCAATAGGTGTTATTTCTTGTAGTGGATCGATCTCCACCCATGTCTTACAAAGAGGTCGCTATCTTAAAATATGGTTTTTAAGTAAATCTCCGTTGGAGGCGGTGTAAACTGTGGGTGCACTGCAGTTTGTTATCTTGAGATATATTTTGAGGAGATCCGTAGTCCTTTTTTCAAGATCATCAATCAGTAAAAACGATAATATAGTATAAAGATCGGCATTAGATGGATTGATCTGAGGCATATCATCTGTCTGTCCAGGTCTCTGTGGTGGCGTGTGGAGGCCACGTGCTGATGGTTTGGAGGTGAGGTTGGGTAGATCTAAAAGATCATGAGGTGGGAAATCTGCTGGTATGGTGAGTGTAGTGGGCGGAGCCGTTGGCAGTGCGTAAAGACCATGCACGTGAAGATCACACACTGAGATTTTTGGCGCGGTTCTGTGTCGTCTAAGCAGATTGGCGGCAGAAGGGTTGCGTGGTGGGGCGCGTGTTGATTGATGGTGGCTATAGTGTAGTAGATTTGGCGAAAACCAAATCGGTGGAGGGGAGGAGAGAAAAAAACACTACCATTGAAGCATGTTCACACAGTTGTAGTGGAAAGAAAGTGGAGATAGAGATGAGGGTGGAAAGCATATCATAGCTCTCACACCTCCTCTCCGGCAGAGGCACTTAGAGTGATTTGGGCTTTCTAGAGAGAAGGCGAAAAGCTCCTTGAGATTTTAGATTTCATCACTGAGTGATGTGTTCTATTTTACCAGGTGGTCGGTCTACCTTCTTTACCCTTAACTTTCAATAAGGATAATGCTTTTGATCGATGAAGTGTACCGATTACTTTATTTTGCATTTTTTTGGATTTCTAATTGTTTTTAATATGAAGAAAATATATTAAAAGAATATAGAAATCTAAAAAAGAAAAATACAAAATAAAGTGATTGGTACACTCCATCAGTCACAAACTTTGTCTCCCTAGCGGTGTCCTTTCGATAATATACTTGTAAGATCACATAGGGCCTGTTAGATGTTCTAGAATCAATTTGACAATAGTCAATGAGTGCATCTAATGGAGTTTTTTTATTTTATAAGAGTAATGCTAGATACAATTTTAGGGACATATAAGTTCTGAGCATAGTCTTTAAAAAGTTGGAGTCTACCATTTAAAAATGAGTTTTTTATGTGGATATTAAATTTATCCACTTTTTTTCAAATGGAACTACAAGACTTGATTGTACAAATTATTTCTCTTATTATAATGCGCACTCAAATTCCTATTCTTCCTAGCTTTGTTCTAATAAAGAAGAAATACTTATGTTTCTTTTCTTTTTTGGAAACAAAATAAATTTTATTTTCTGTGTGCTGCGGCAAGACAAGAAAACAACAAAAAGCATATATAATTTATTCATTTGAAGAATTTGAAAAGAGAAATACAACTTTTCTACCAAGCAAAAACGATATCTTTCTCTCCATTTACATAAATTGCGTTTGGGTAGTGAGGTAATTTCAAATATTCTATGAATAATAATGAAAAATTAATGATAGAATATTAAATAGAATAATAGTGAAAAGTAGGTGAAAAGTAATAATAAAATACTCAAACTAACCTTAGGCAATGGAAATGGGTGGGTTCGCTTATTTTGGCTGCCATGGGTTGTGGAGATCAGGTGATTCACTTTCACAAATAACAATTTATATATGGAAATGCTTTGTGCTGATCAGATGTTTCATATTGTTTCTGGATTAGTACTAGTTGGAAAGATGATCAATAGTAGTAGGGCACGAGTTAGGGCACCCGAAACGTAAATGATCGATGGGTCCAATGACATGAGTCATGACTGTAGCTCGAGTTAATTTGGAACATGGGTTATCATCTCCACTGCAGCCATGTAAACAAATGATATTGGAATAAAAAGCAGCAGGATTATAACATCGAGCATGTCTAACGGAAAATCGGATGATGATTACATGATCACTTGTACAAGTTTAAGCAGCACCTTAACTAGCTTGTTGATAATTCTTATAAATATATATATATATATATACATATATATATATGGCGATGTAATCATAATCAATCCCATCTTTCTCTCTTGCAATTCCAAACAAACTAAAAGAGGCAAATGGGAAATTGAATAAGGCCTTGTTTGGAAACTCATCTCATCTTATTTCTTTCCCAAACATCACTTAAAAACAAACACTTCTCAATTTCATATCTTCAACTTTTTCATCTAATCATTACCTAATCATTACTACTTTCCCAAACTTCTAAACAGAATAAAATAAAAAAATCAATTTTTTCAAATTCTAAAACAAAAATTATACTAAAAAATAATATTATAACTTCATAATATTTTTATTTAACTTTTTCTCTCTAATTTCTCAAAATCCAATTAAACTTTTTAACTCAAATTATTTCACTATTATTCACAAACTATTTTATTTCTACTAACAGATTTCTCATCTTATTTTATTCTCAAACAAAGCCTAAAACTTATTTTTATATGAAATAAATAAAAGGATAAAAATAATTCTACAAGTACTGACTCAGTAATCAATATCCAGGTTTCACTCTGTGTTGTGTACTAACCTCAGATTCTCGGAGTTGCCTCTGCTATCCATTTGCTTGCCTCCAAGATTATCTCTCTACATGCATAACATGGGAAGGAACTTCAACAACAATCACTTTGAAAATGATCAATTATAGAAGCTAGACTAATCAAAACAATGCATCCATCATTGGACTATTTACAAAATCATCAGGTGATCCTCTTTTGGCATCGGGCCAAGAACATGGGATTGACTCTACTTGTATAAGACATTTCTTGAAATGTAGTTTTTTTAAAGAAAATTTCTTATTTTATAGTTGCTAAATTGGGGTGGCTAATGGAGTTGCTCTCCCCACTATCATAATTTATCTAATATTAATAGGAAAATGCTACTTTGCCCTATGGTTTTGTTTTTTTATTTTGACCGCTCATGTATTTTATTATATTTTTTTACTTACTGGTTAAGGAATGACTATTAATGAATTGATGTATTTTTTTAAATGTTTAAATATGTTTTGTTAATGTAAAAAATGAGTGTGTTGGCATATTCTTGTGAAAACCTTTGTAAAATTGTGTTGTAACAAGTGTTGAAGTGTGTCAAAGTGAAAAGAGGGTCAACACGGCTCGAGCAGAACACAAATAGAAGTTTGCTCGACATTGCTTGACACTCTACTCTAGCCAATGTTTAGAAAAACTAGTTTTTCCTAGGGTTTGAGCACCTCATTTGTGGGGAGATATAAATAGAACATTATGTTCTATTTTTGTGTGTGGAAAAACAGAGCAAAAATAGAGTCCCATTCCAAGAACATTTGAGAGAAACTATCCCCCACATTCAAAGTTGAATCTCTTGGATAATATACCTCCACCAAATCACACCCAAGATAAAACACAGTTGAGTCCATTGGAGTGGACGTATTCATTGGCTGGAAGGTTTTCGGAGCTGTTGTTGCTGCAGAGACCGATAGGTTCTCGTGAGATGCTATAGAAAGGTCGGAGTTCTGGCACACTACATGCGTGTAGAGATCGAGTGGGTCACTTGTGGTGTTGCAAGCCAAGTTTAGCTATTGCAAAGGTTTTGTGAGTGTTTCTAAATTGATTGTAACAAACTAAACTTTCTATAGTGGATTTGTGGTGGTGACCTACACTTGGAGTGGTTTTAGATTTTGAAAACGTTCTTCAAATGAGTTTCCACTTTGTGACCAAATTCTTATGTTGATTATTTGTGTGATTTGTCTATTGGATTATTCGTGTGATTTGTCTATTTGATTATTCGTGTGCTTGACAATATTTTTGATTTGACCATAAAAATTGAACTACACCTATTCATCCCCTTTAGGTGTTGTGTTGGGTAGAACCATTGCTTTTTCAATTGCTATCGGAGAGGGTTCACTCCGCTAGGATTCAACTCCTGAGTGTGATCCTGCTGTAGTGGTTAAAATGGATAGGTTTCAATCACTCACATCGCCACCATATTTTGATTGTAGCAACTATGCATATTGGAAAGTTCGAATGAGAGCTTTCCTGAAGTCTATAGATGAATGAGTGTGGGTTTCCATGACAAGAGGATGGAAACAACTGGTTACAATCATTGATGGAGTTGAAATTTCCAAAAATGTGGAAGATTACTCTAAGGATGAAGTCAATGAGTGTAATTAGAATGGTAAAGGCCTGAATGCGATTTTTGTGATCGTGTCCCAAGAGGAGTTCAGGCGAATATCCATGTGTGAGATTTGCAAAGAGGCATGGGACATCCTTAAAATTACCATGAAGGTACCAAGGCTGTTAAGAACTCTAAGCTTCAAATGTTGATGATCAACTTTGAAGAACTTAGACTGAAGGACGATGAAACATTTGTGCTTTCTATGCTAAATTGAATGATATTTGTCAATTCTCATTTTAATTTAGGGGACAAACTCCAGGAGAACAGAATTGTGAGAAAAGTCCTCAGATCTCTTCTTGAGAAATTGTCTCAAAGTTACTGCTATTGAAGAAAGCAAAGATTTAGACACTATGAGAATTGAAGAGCTAGTGGGTTCTTTACAACCTATGAACATACTCTTTATGTGGATAAGAAAAATAAGTCCATAGCTCTCAATACTATTAGAGAGGAGTCAGATGAGTTGGCTATGAGTGACAAGGAAATAGCATTCTATGCTAAGAAATTCAGGAAAATGTTTATGGCCAGAAATAACAAGAACCAGAGACAAGAGAAGAAAAAGTTTGAAAGATACAATGGAGGCTCGAGTTCAAGGAATAAGGAGAGAAGTTCTAAGAAATACACTAGTGTTAACAATGACAAAACACAAGTACAGTGTCATGGATTTGGACACATTCGCTTAGAATGTGCTAATTACAAAAAGGCCAAAGAAAGAGCTAAGATGGCTTCCTTGAGCGAGAGTGAGTCAGAGTCAAGTGACTCGTCAGAGAACTCTTCTTCGAAAAGAAACCTCAACTTCATGGCTTTCACTTCTTCAGTTGGTGACAAAAGTGAATATAGTGAAGAAGTGTCTGATGATGGAAGTATATATGGAAATGAATCTGGGTATGAAGATTAGTTGCAAGAAATCTATGAGAGGCTATACAAGAAATGTGTTAAATTGAGAAAACTCAACAAAGCATACATTGAGAAGATAGAAGTCTGCAAACGAGAAAATGAAGGGCTTCAAGACAAATTAAATGAAGCCATCAGTCTAACAGATCAGTTAAAAATGAAGAATGTGTCGCTGGAAGATAAAGTGAAAACTCAGGAAACTGAGATGATTTTGTTAAATGATAAACTGAAAAACTTTTCTACTGGGAGATAAAAGCTTGACAAACTCCTAAGCTGAGGAAAGTCCTTTGGTGACAAGAGAGGTGTGGGATATGTTGAAGGGAAATCTGATATAGCTACAACCTCAAAAACTATGTTTGTTCGTGAATCAACTGCCAATAGGAATACTCACCCATCTGAAAAGGGTAAGAAACCCTTACATGTGCAAGAGTTTGCTCCACCTCCCGAGAGACAAAGAACTTGCAATACGAGCCCTATATGCCATCACTGTGGAAAGATGGGTCATGTTAAAACATATTGTTTTAATTTAAAAAGGTACATTATGCATGATCCTACACCCTCTAAGAGTAGAAATGTGGATTTTTCAAAAAGAGGTAAGAATCTCTTGAATGCTCTTAAGTATGTCTCATCCTTAATTGGACAAAGAGATCACAAGAGAATTACGTGTGCCATAATTGTGATAAGATTGGTCACATCCGACCAAACTGTTATGAGCTTAGGAGGCATCCCATGAGAGATGAAAAGAACCACTCAAGAAGAGGGAATCTGAATCAGTGGAGTCAAGTCATGGCCTTAACTAGACAAAATGATATACTCAATGTCAAGTTAGACCAACTGACTGCTAGCCAAAAGGCTAGGAAGGCTAACTCTCCAAAAATCAGAAATGTGTGGGCAAAAAGGGAGAAAGAAACACGTGTCATGTTGCTCACATTGCTCTAAAGACCAGGGACACTTCCTTGTGGTACCTTGATAGCGGGTGTTCTCGTCATATGTCTGGTGATATAACCCTATTTAAAACTATTGAAGAGTACAAATATGGAACAATGACATTTGGAGATGGGGGAAAAACTGATATAAATGGGAGGGGTGAAATTGAAATACTTGGACTACCTATTTTGAGGGATGTCTTGTTTGTTGATGGACTAAAAGCAAATCTACTCAGTATAAGTCAAATGTGTGATAACGATGCTGAAGTCCATTTTTCAAAAGAAAAGTGTATTGTTTCAGATGATGATGGAAACAATTTGATGTAGGGAATCAGGACATCTGATAACTGTTATGGCATCGCTCCTAGCTCACAGTACAGTTGCAATAGTGCTAAGAGTGAGGCTACTGATCTATGGCATCAAAGACTTGGACATGTGAATCATAGAAATCTGTCCAAGATTGCCAAGAAAGAAATGGTGGTAGGATTGCCTAAGTTGGTTAAGTGGAGACTCCTATTTGTGGGCCATGTCAATTGGGAAAACAAGTAAGAACAGCTCACAAGAATACTACGACCATCCTGACCAAACGACCATTAGAGTTGTTGCACATTGATCTTATGGGACCCTCTAGAACTAAGAGTTTGTGGGGAAAGAAATAAATACTAGTAATAGTAGATGATTTCACCAGATATTCTTGGGTAGAGTTTTTAAGAGAAAATGGTGAAGCCCCTGACATGATTAGAACATTGTGCAAGGAAAAATCAATAGTCAGAATTAGGAGTGACCATGGAAGAAAGTTCGAAAATTCTAACCTTAAGAGGTTTTGTGATGAAGAGGGTATTAGTCAAGAATTTTCTGCTCCTATCATTCCACAGCAAAATGGAGTAGTCGAAAGAAAGAACAGAGTTATTCAAGAAATGGCTCAAGTCATGATGCACAGTAAAAGTTTACCTACCCACTTTTGGGGGGAAGCTATGAACACAACTTGTCACATTATGAATAGAGTCAATCCAAGACCAAGTACTTCTAAAACATCATATGAACTGTGGAAAGGGAAGAAGCCAAATGTGAAGTACTTCAGGTTGTTTGGAAGCAAATGCTACATTTTGAAAGAGAGGAAAAACTTGGCTAAGTTTGACCTTAAGAGTGATAAGAGAATCTTTCTCGGTTATNTCCTGACACACGACACATAGTTTAGATGCATCAGCTTGGTGCACAATGTGAGCTGTCGTAGTTCCCTTCGTCTTTATTGCCTCTAACTCTCTAGTCAGGCCTTCCAACCTTGCTTTCAAGTTATCTTCTTCTCTGAGATGGTAGATGCCTCCACTAGACTGAGTTTGATTTGGGCGTGCTCGATTGGTTTTGTCGAAAGCATTTGGTCCTGTCCAAGTGTGAGCCTTTTCTGCAAGTTCATTTAAATACTCTATTGCCTCATCCGAATCCTTCTGCAAAAATTCACCATTACACATCATTTCAATGAATTGACGCTCTTTAGGAGTAAGACCTTCATAAAAATAGCTAACTAGACGCCAGCTTTCATAACCATGATAGGGACACAAGTTAAGTGTTTCTTTAAAACGTTCCCATGCTTGATACAAAGTCTCACTACCCTTTTGTGTAAAAGTTGAGATTTGTCTTTTCAAAGCATTAGTCTTATGATGAGGGAAGTATTTATTGAAAAACATTTGGGTCATCTCAGCCCATGACCCGATCGACCGTGGTCTCAATGAATACATCCAACTCTTTGCCTTATCCTTTAATGAAAAAGGAAAAAGCTTAAGTCTAAAAGCATCGATAGTGCCAGGTTGACTATTGAAAGTAGCAACAACCTCTTCAAACTCCCGTATATACACATATGGATTTTCACTCTCCAAACCATGAAAAGTAGGGAGAAGTTGTATCATACCAGGTTTGAAGTCCACTGGAGGAGTATTAGGAGGAAATAAAATGCATGATGGTGTTGCTGTGCGTGTAGGGTGAAGGTACTCTTGAAGAGTCCTAGTTTGATTTTCGTGCACACTCATGTTAGATGAAGAAATTGATGAAATAGAATGGGAATCAGAGTCAGAAGGCGTGTCAAACAAATTGTCAAAGAGAGTATCAGTGTCTACTTGAACTCTCTTTGCAAATCTTCCCAACTCGTCTCTATATCTACGCATGCAAGCATTGATAGAGAAAGGACCGAGATTATAAAATGATATGAATATGAAAAGCACTGCCACACAATTTCTCTTTTTTTTTTTTTTTTTAAACAAAAATAATATTTGAGACAAAAGAAAAGAAAACAAAAGAAAGTTAGAAAACTTTTTATATATTTTTCCACATTTGCAATCCCCGGCAACGGCGCCAAAAACTTGTTGCGTCTAAACTTTTACTCATTATTTGAATAAAAATTCAGAGCAGTTTTGCCTACAAGTATACAGGTGTCGTAGTACGTTACAGGATCGAATCCACAAGGATTGACTAATGTGATAAAGGGAATAAAATGAAAGTAGATTTAAAAATAAAAAAAAATTGAGATTACTGGGTTGAGGATTTTAAACGTAACAGAATATAACTGAAACAATAAAGTAAATTAATATGGAGAACGACTAAGGTTTCGAGGATCCGTCTAATAATTTATGAAATTGTTTCCAATCAATTTAACTCAGTTAGACTAGAATAATGATTCTGTCTAACTGAAAAATTTAACAATTAAGCCCAAGAAAATTAATCACCAAATATTAAGTTTGAATAATTGAGGGTAGAGACATTCATAAGTCCAATTAATTACCATAGGGATTTTTCAAGCATTCACTGTATTCGAAAATCACAATGAATCAAGAGAAATATATAGATAATCAACGTTTCTAAAAATAATACCAGTCAATTAATCAAACTCAACTTTAGTTTATAAAATAATATTCTTTCATCATTAGATAAATGATGAAGTTTTGCTAATTACTTTTAAGAGAATAAAACCATCTAATTAAATAGAGTTTTCAACATAATTTGAATCTCATAGTATTTTAAATAAGTAAAATCATTTATATAAAATGTTTTTCCACAATTATAATATTTTTGGAGCACTTCAAAAACATTATAATTGTCTTACTTAAACCAGACTTGGTACAATAACACTGGAAATACCTCATATAAATATTTCCAGGACATTTAAAATATTCTAGGGCTTTAAAACACTGGGTGTACTTAAAAAATAACTGCTAACATTAAAAACACGCCTTCAGGGTTTAGCATGCAAGATTAGACTCGCGATTACTAGAGAGAAGGAGCAGACTGTTACATCCTTCCCTCCTTATAATAAATTACATCCTCGAAATTTGGCTCGCCATTAAAGAGAAGGAGCGGGGTGTTACATCCTTCCCCCCTTATAATAAATCTCGTCCTCGAAATTTGCTTAGCATTAGAGAGAATGAGCGGGATATACAATACCATGTCCTATACATGTCATGGTGAAATCACCAATTTTGTGTGCAGTTATTTTGGTGATTTGCTATGACATGGGTTGGATTCAATTCAATAGGGTTGTTCTGAGGCATGCAGGTCGGAGCTGAGCTAGCCTCTATAAGATCGATGGAGGCATCATATCCCACAGCTAGCAGCGGCTAAATCGACGAAGATTTCGCCTTCTATGTGGAGGGGATATTGTGCTTCTTTGGCTTCCAACGTTAGAGCCTAGATTTGAACCATCTTGCTTCTACTGTAACTCCTCATTTCTTAAAAAATAGCTAGAGATATTTTCAAAATGTTTCATTCCGCAAATGCATGGTTGTATAACATGAAGACTTTTAGGTCAAGCAAAAGCGACTACATAACTCTCAAGACTTGCATCTCTATATTTGAGATAAGGATGCTAATTTAAATAAGAATAGAGAGGAAAAAACTTAGAAGAAGGTGACATGTGGATGTTGATTTAAGAATGTATCAAATTCTCAAAATTTCTATTAATTTCATTTTTAAACATCAATCAATTACAAGACATTTTTCAATCAAGGTTTCGAATACCGTACCGTACCATCTGGTATTTAGCATGCCAGAATAGTAACCGGGTCAAATTAGGGTTGGCAATATGTGACACGATCCGTTAACCCAACTCGATCACGACATGATAATAACGGATTTGAGTTTAGTCTTAACGGGTTCGGGTCAAAATGAGATGATCCATTAAGATATGATTGTTTAATGGGTTGATAACGGGTCAACCCGTTATGACCTGTTAAGAAAGTTAAAGTAACAATTATACCCTTATACCTAAAAGTAAAATTGTTGGGATTTTAATTTTGATATTTTTATTATTTGAATTGTAATTTTGGACTTGTAGTTAGTTTTATATTTTTTATAGATATTGTGATTTTAACATTTATATAAAATTATGCTAAACTTAATCAGGTCAAACAGGTTAATTTCGGGTCTGTTCAACCCATTTATATAAACAGGTTGAAACTGGTCCGGTCATGTCGTGTTAACCTATTTAGTAGTATTCAATAATGGGTCAAAACGGGTTGACACGACACAACCCGTTATGTTATTGGGTCGTGTTAGGATTTGAGATTTTGACACGATAAGTTTAACGGATCGTGTTCGGGTTGATCCATATAGTATAATACACATGCCTTGAGACGACATGAACACGACCCGTTAATACGATTGATACCCCTAGGTCAAATACTGGCCATTTCGATGCATTCCGATCAATACCTGCCAGTTTTCACTGTATTGGCTGAAATTTTGTATTTTTGTATTTTTAATGTATTTTCATAATTTTCATACAAATTCTCACATCTGAAGAATATTTTCTTAATTTTTTTAATCCCATTTTCTCAAGGACTAAAAATTAAATCTCTAATCTCCTTTTCATGATAAAGATGAGTGATTATTTTTTTTAGTATTTGGATTGAGAACTTAGAAGTAATATTAAGTTTGATAAATATGTATTTTAACTTTTTAAGACTTGCATTAATGTTATTTTGAAATATAATTTATACATATAAAATTAATTTATCTATATATAGACTATTCTGAAATGGTACCAGTATTGAAATATTTTGTTCCAGTACCTTAACCGAAACAGTCATCGAAACGGTTATATTCAAAACTTTGTTTTCAATTTCAAATTATTAACTTTTTTTATCTAATCATTACCTAAGCATTACTCAAATACAAAAATTAATACAACTTTGACAAACTTCAAAACAAAATACAAAAATTAATATAATTGTTACAAACTCAAAACAAATATTAAAAAATTATATTCAAACAATTTTTTAATTTTATTTATTCACTTTCACAAACTCCATTACAATACTAATTTTAAAACATATTCTTATTCAATTTTTTTCTCTCTCCTTTTGTGAAGCCCCAAATTATTTTGTCAATGTAGGTTTTTTTTTAAGACAAGATCTGCCCAAGTGGTTGTTTGTGGGTTATTTTTCTTTCTTGGACTACTGTTGGCCGAATCTAGGATTGAGAAGGGAAGAAAATGAGCCCGACCCGTGAGCTAGTTGGGAGCCCAACCCCCTCCACCAAAATGGTTTCATTTAATGGCCTTGGGTTGAAATTTTTTTCCCCTACCCTATACAGCGTCGTTTTGGGCATTTTAGGGAAACCCAACATTTTTCTCCTCCCCTACACCACACACCCCTCTCCTTTTCTCTTCTCTTTTTCTCTTTCTTTTATTTTTCTTTTCTTCTTCCTACTTCTATAGCTCGTGAGCCCTCGCTACCCCAAGCCGCCAGCTGCACCTTCGCCATGCGTACGTCGAGCATGGGCTGCCTGTTAGGGACCTCGGTCAAGTCCCTAAACACTAGGATCTCCACGCCAAGGGCACCCTTGTGATGACCGAGCCTCCGTTCCTCTCTTGCTTGATTCTAGAACAATGGTGGCTTTGATAGCAATTTGGCCAAGGTGAGTTAAGTGTTTAGGCTAGGATGAGTGTATGGGATGTTAGGAAAAATGGCTAAGTGTTTGGGTGGCTAGGATTGCATGGGG
>QEOT01002443.1:563424-585332 GCA_003123785.1 Pterocarya stenoptera | reverse complement strand
TATAGAGGAGGTTGCTGTTTGGAGGCCGTGCATGGTGATGGAGGTGTAACTCGCATGGATGGTTTAGCTGGCTGGGCAGAGGTGCTTAGGGTGGTTGATGGAGTTTTTCAGCAGGTGGAGGAGCTTGGTGGCGTCGAATGGTGGCGTGGAAGCTGCGTTTCGTGCACTGTAGAATCCTGGACGGAGGTTGAAGATGACGAAAACGACTTGTGTGAACGAAACGACAAGTCGTTTAGCAGAGGACGAAATTCAATTACAGGGTAAAATGACAAGTCGTTTTCATCAATTGACTAAACGACCTGTCGTTTATCATACGACAGTTTTGGCTCTTAGAGGTAAACGACATGTCATTTTTCCGTTTAAGAAAAACTACATGTCGTTTAGAGAGATCTGAAAAAAAAATAAAATAAAAAATAAAAAATAAAAAATAAAATAAAATAAAATAAAATAAAAATTAGACAAGCAAAATTAAATAATGATCACATAAAATAAAAATAAAACTAGACAAATAAAATAAGATGAAGAAACTAAAATAAATAAAATTAAACAAGAGATGAAAAATAAAATTTAAGAGTGTGTTGTGCATGTGAAGAACTTATTGCCCAAATAAATCACAAGTTATAAAATCAAGCATAAACTATGCTTTTAATCAATTTAATTCACAACTTGGATTTATGCCTCTTAATCAATTCTTCCATCTAAAACCAATGATAAAATAATAAAACAATTAAAAATATATTGGTTTTAAATGTGTAAAATATGCAATAATGCAGCTCAATCAGCCTTCTTCGAGAATAAAGTTAAATCATCCTCAGGATAATATTATAGGCGACATAGATGAAGGGATGAGACTGAGGAGGAAAGTGATAAATCAATTGGCTCACTCAAGCTACATCTCACAGATAGAACCAAAAGGAGTTGAAGAAGCCTTAAATGATGAGAATTGGTTAAATGCTATGCATGAAGAAATAAATCAATTTGTAAGGAATGATGTGTGGTACTTAGTGCCAAGACCTGAAAATCACAATGTGGTTGGTACCAAGTGGATTTTCAAAAATAAGTCAGATGAGAATGGTACGATTGTACGAAATAAAGAAAGACTAGTTGCTCAAGGGTATGCCCAGATGGAATGAATAGGTTTTAATAAGACCTTTGCACCGGTTGCCAAACTTGAATCAATCAGGATATTGTTGAGCATTGCTTGTCATATGTTTTTTAAGCTTTATCAAATGGATGTCAAGAGTGCCTTCCTGAATGGGGTGTTTCAAGAAGAAGTGTACGTTGAGCAACCAAAGGGCTTCAAGGATCCACAATACCCAAATCATGTCTATAGGTTGAAGAAAGCCTTATATGGCTTGAAACAAGCTCCTAAAGCTTGATATGAGAGGCTAACTTCATATCTATTAGATCACAAGTTTTGAGAGGAAGTGTTGACAGGACACTTTTGATCAGGAAGGTTGGGGAAGACATAACAGTGTCACATATCTATGTGGATGATATTGTGTTTGAATCATCTATTGATGCTCTTACTCTTGAGTTTGCAGAAGAAATGAAAAATGAATTTGAAATGAGGATGGTAGGTGAACTGACATTTTTCTTAGGTCTCCAAGTGAAACAATTGGACAATGGGATGTTCATATCCCAATCCAAATATGCAAAGGATCTGATCAAAAAATTTGGGTTAGATAGGAAAAGCCACTCCAAAACCCCAATGAGCACGAGTGTCAAACTTAGTGCTTATCTGACAGGCAAGAGTCTTGAACAATCATTGTATAGAAGCATGATTGGGAGTCTATTGTATCTCACTGCTAGTAGACCAGACATTGTGTTCAATGTTGGTATTTGTGCTAGATTTCAAGCCAATCTCAAAGAATCTCATTGTACAGCTGTCAAACGCATACTTCGCTATATAAGTGGAACAATTGATTGTGGAATCTGGTACTCTAAGGACTCAAACGTTGAACTTGCAGGCTATTTTGATGCAGATTGGGTTGATAATGGGGATGATAGAAAAAGTACCTCTGGTGGATGTTTCTATGTCAGCACTAACCTTGTAGCCTGGATGAGCAAGAAACAAAACTCCATATCCTTGTCCACAACTGAGGCTGAATACATTGTTGCGAGAAGTTGTTGCACACAATTGCTACTGCATGTAGAGATCGAGTGTGTCACTTGTGGTATTGCAAGCCAAGTTTAGCTACTGCAAAGGTTTTGTGAGTATTTCTAAATTGGTTGTAACAAACTAAAGTTTCTATAGTGGATTTGTGGTAGTGACCTATACCCAGAGTGGTTTTAGATTTTGAAGACGTTCTTCAAATGAGTTTCCACTTTGTGACCAAATCTTTATGTTGATTATTTGTGTGATTTGTCTATTTGATTATTCGTGTGCTTGACAATATTTTTGATTTGATCATAAAAATTGAATTACACTTATTCACCCCCTCTAGGTGTTCTGTTGGGTAGAACCACTATTTTTTCATGTTTAATAAATGATTGAAAGAAAAGGAATAAAAAAAAATTACTGTCTTCTAGTGTGTAGGTTTCTGTGTTGTATGATGTTAAAACAAATTAGAAATAAAAGCTATTTAGATAACGACATAGAAAGAATAACCGAGAGAAAAGAGAAAATTGAGAGAGAGTTTTGAGAGAAGAGAGAGAGAGAGATGTGTCATATCTAGTGGTTGCAAAAGAAATAACGATAGGAACCAAAGAGAGAGCCTTACAGAGAGAAAAGAGACCTTATGACGGGCTGGTGGCTAGTCTGAGATCAACGACAATGACAATGAGATGACGGAAGATGGCGGATCTAGGCTGGCCTGAGCTGCGGTAGGGACCAATTGGTGGTTTGGGTGTGACGGAAACTTCGGTTTGTAGTGGTGTGTGTTCTGACTGATCAACGCTTAGCCAATTGGTAGCTTGTTTACATGTGTGGCTAAGAATAAATATTTTGTGGAGAATTTGCAGCGAACTGAGGCTATATAATAAGATGGAAGAGACTATGATTCGGGGATTGTTGCGTACTTGGGATTTGTCGCAGGATAGGATTTGAAGATAGAGAAGTGTTCGGCATATTTGATTTGATGTGGGAGTTTGATGTTTAATCTGTACAAGGAAGGGCCGACTTGATGCGGTTGTGATTGCCGCGGACTGTGTGCGAATCTGTTGGCTAATTATTTTTTATAATAGGGCTTGGCATTAGAAATTTGGGGATGAAATAGATATGTAAAATTTATCCCATCAATGACTCAGATTTTAAGAAGCGGGAGAGTTTTATAAAAGTCGGTGGTAAATTCTAAGAGAAGCTCAATCAATGTACTTGGATTCAAACTCAATAAAATCTAAACTGATAATTTAAAATAAAGACAATGTTAACTAAAGATCTGGCTGCGTTCATCCATAAATAATAATAATATTATTCAGAAATAAAAAATATCTAATAATAATTAAGCTAAAGTTAAATGATTTATTATCCTAATTTTATTTATTTATTATTAATATTATTATGATTATGATTATCATCATCATCATCTTCTGATCCGTATATTACAAAGGTCTACAAGTAGGGTCCATGCTTAAGAATAGTGATATCTTTTCATGGACGTACGTGAAATTAGATGCAACCGGACTTTGATGAGGGGGAGATAAGAGGATATTTAGGCAGGCCTGGGGATACTTGAGAGTGAAGCCTGCAAGTATTTTCAACGATTTTCATGTTCTATTGCTGCACCTAATACTCCAGAGTTTTTTTAAAAAAAAAAAAATTTTGTGCTACAGTAATTGGATTTGGTTGCAAAAACAAAATAATGAAAACTTATCAAAAACTCTTCTTAGAACTTTATTTTTCTCCGCTAGATTCAGGAAGCGGCTAATGCATGGGGCTAGTTTAAGAACTTCTACATCAATTGGAAGGGGCTTAATCCTCTTGGAAGGGGCTTAATCCGTTGGGTATTATCATAGGCTTGAGCCATGGCATGGTTCAAATTTTCAATTTTTAATTTTTTCAATTTTCAATTTTTTCATCTAAACATTATATAATCATTACTTTAATATAAAAATTAAGACAATTTTTACAAACTTCAAAACAAAAATAATATTAAAAAATGATATTCAGAACAATTTTTAACTTTCTTTATTTACTTTCACAAACTTCAACATAATACTTATTTTAAAAAATATTTTTATTCAATTTTTTCTCTCTTATATTCTAAAATTTATTTTTACTTAAACCATTTCACTAAGATTTATTCAATTTTTTTTATAACTAATATTTATTCAAATTTAAGATACTTATAAACATCCAAACATGCCCCTAACTTTAATACTGTTCTGTGTTGAACGGTCAACAATTCTATGTGAAAAATGTTCCTATCATTCGTACCTTTTATCGGTGGCTCTCAGACTAGCACCACCCTTATTGAAAATGAAGTAGCCATCCCTCTGCACATGCGACTTGATCCTAGAAGCTGCAATTTCCCTAGTAGTATTTTTTAAAACATTTTAAAAAATTAAAAACCAATGGCAAATACAAGGGGCTAATTACTCTATATCACCACTAAAACTGATGAAAATTTTAAAATATGAGATTTGAAAATCAAATTAAAAAAGTAAATACTAATAAAATAGGATTACTACTCAATTCGCATAATATAGTGTGCAAAATTATAACTTAAATTCATTTTCATTTTTTTAAATTCAGCAATATAGTTTTTGATAGGTAAAACACGGTAATATAGCTCGATAGAGAGCATGACATGGATATAAAGCAATGAAATTGGAGCTATCGCTTAGACTTTATTTATAAATTATTTTATTCGGTTGGTCATGGTTTAAAGAAATTCGAAAATGCATATTTTTGTATAATGAATATTTTAGAATTTTGCAGAAATCTCTAGAAAAAAAAAAAGTCAATTGCCCAGAGAGAGAGAGAGAGAGAGAGAGAGAGAGAGAGAGAAGACCATTGTTACAAAGTCTAGCTAGCAAATGTTGATTTTTGAGGCAGATTTGGAATTCGGAGAGTCTTGCCATCACTTCTTCTATTTATTAGCACTGCTATGTACATCATATATATATAACCTGTTGAGAGAAAAAAAATAAAAATAGATGTATAATATAGGATTGTTAAGTATAATTTTTCATATAATAATAAGCATACGCATATTATATAAATGCTTTATTCCAATTAAAAGTATTTCAGTCGGCAAATCGACATATATATGCATGCATATGGTCATACACACACATATATATATATATATATATTATATAATATATAGTTGGCTATATATCATATTATCTACATATGGATGAAGATAAACATGATCACAAAAAAAGAATTTTTTTTTTTGGGATTCAAAAAGAAGAAATTAAATGGATAAGGAATTGTCATTTTCATATAATTGCACCACCTATTGGGCCCGCAGGATTAGATGGTTTGATTGCAACCTTTACCTGCCTTAATTAAAACCATACAATGATTCTAATTATTTTGCCACAGCTTAGATCTGCTTCCACAGCTTTACCACTTCACTCCGCGGGGCGCGAGGAAACTTCACAAGGCAACGTAGATTTCCATTAGCTTGGTACGGTACCCTCTCTCTCTCTCTCTCTCTCTCTCTCTCTCTCTCTCTCTCTCTCTCTCTCTCTAACTAGGAATTTATATATATTTATGACGATTATAAATCTTATGTTTTCTTTTCTCAACCGTTTTGAGTACTTCTGTTTGCGGCCATGAAGATGTGTGAATATCAGATGATTTGTTCTCTATCTATCTTACTCATGATCATTGATTTCCTTTTATGCTTAATTTTCTTGTTTGAATCAATTGAGTAGTACACCTCGATCACTTATATTAACTTTATGTGACTCTTTAATAATATAGGATAAAAATTAAACATGGGTCGACAAAAACACCAGTTTTGGGAGTATGCAGAGGATTTGAATAATGGTCGTTTTTCCTGTAATTTTTGTCATCATCAATTTTCGGGAGGCATTTCTAGGCTTAAATGGCATTTGTCTGGACGTAAGTGCCACGATATTAAAATTTGTGAACAAGTGCCACGACATATTCTATTAGAAGTGAGAAAAGTACTCGACACTCCCAATAAGAAAGCTGATAGATCATCACAAGTTGAGGATGAAAATCACTCAATTCTTTTACCGTCTCGTGGCCCAAATCTATATATAGAAAACGATAACATTTTGGTGGGTCAAAATAATAATAACGTTAGAGATAAGGGTGATAATGATCTTTCCACTCCAGCTTCGTCATCACGTGTAGCAAATGCATGTAACAAACAGTTGGCTAAGTTGTTCTTCTTATTTGACATTGATCCTGAGACCGTTGTCTCTCCCATTTTCGTGGACTTTGTGAAGAGTATTGTTGAATGTGGACCCGGTTATCAACCACCAAGTCTTTTTACTCTCCGGAAGGAGTTGTTGCCAGATGTGGAAAGGAAAGCTAAAGAATATGTTAAGAATTTCATAAATGATTCATTTCAAGCATGCAGTTGTACCTTGATGGTCAATGTTTGGACAGATTGTAATGTGGATATCTTTGCTTATTCGCAAAGAGGTGTGGTATGCTTGAATTCATGTAATTATGGGTCAATAAAAGGTATTCAAGAAGCCATATCTTCTACAATTGAGTTACTTGGCCCCAGCCACGTTGTACAAGTACTTATATACGATGATCGCAGGGATCGTCAATATTTAAACCGCTGCGACTTCTCCACAATTAAGAATATGGTTTTTGAGAACCATCCTTGGATTTGCGTGAATCATTGTGCTACTACTCTTATTGACAACTTGTTGTTTAGAATGAGATCATACTTAAGGTTGAAACTGGATTCTGTAACTGAACTTGTGAGATTAATCCTTTCATACACTTATCATCATTCCAACATGTCATTTAGAAGAGGGAAGAAGAGTCCGAAAGAAGATGATGCATCCATTATTTTTATGTTCAAATCAATTTTAGAAGTTGAAGATGAACTGCAAGCCGTGCAATTTTCTATGATAACATTGTCGAGTGATCGGGTGAAGTTGCTTGATGAGCAGAAGGTAGCGGAACATCTTAGATGTGCAAAATTTATTGATTACATTATCCGCCGTAAAGAGTTTTGGAGTCGAGTGACAGCAGTGGCACAAGTGTGGTTTTTATTGTTTCAGACTCGATGCCTGGTTAATCGTGAGGACTCAAGTATATAAGGATACTTGTATGAGATGATAGCAAGGGTGAGCGATGGGATTGACAAAAGTCGTAACTATGATTGTTTCCCTTATGATTTTGCATGGGAAGGATTCAGTGAAATGAGAAGGAAGATTATTCATCCAATACATGCAGCTAGCTGCTGCCTTTCTAAATCCAACTTATATGTGTAGTGACAATTTTAAGGAAAATGTTGAAATGATAGATGGTATGAATTATGTGTTTGAAAATATGGTCGAGTCAGAGGAAAAGGAAGCATTTACCAAGGAAGTACAACAATACCGCACAAAAATGCCAAAGTTATTCACAGCTCAAGCCATGACAATGTTAAAAACATGCCATCCTCGTAAGTCAATAATTTTTTTTTTCATAATATTTTCAGTAGATTCTAAGTATTATGATATTTTGGTTTGCTCTTTCTGGATTGCATGTGTAGGAATATGGTGGGACTATTGTGGAAAACATACCCCGGTATTAAGGAATATGCATGTGTAGGAAATATGTGGAAAACCTTGTACTACTTCAATCTGTAAGCGTTATCAAGTGCCGCGAGGTGATTGGAGAGCAGAAGATAATGAAGATTTGTCAGTAAAAGTGAATACAATGATCATGATGAGCAGGAATAATTATTCTGAATCATTAGGGTTGGAACCGATCATTCTTGATAAACTTGGCAGTGAAGATGACGATGCTTTTAAGGATGTGGAGGAACTGGTTGACGAATACTACATGGATGTTTTACCTCAATTCACTGACGATACTATTGTTGATAGCCTGATAGAAGATCGGAGGCTTTTATGGCTAGATTACTTTCCAACTCCCTTATCTTTTTATTTAATTATTTAAAAGTCATTTTGTTTTCTTTTCGAGATGTAAGTCTTATGAATTTTGGAGGAAAATGTACCCTAAATAAAAATTGCAGTTTCCAAACTTTACAAGTGGAAAATCTTGCAACTTTATTTCATAACCATTAAAAATTATAGAATCTTAACAGCTTCAAACCTAAACACCATCCAAAGGTACAAACCTATATATAAATTTATAATCAACATTAATTAATATAAATCTGCTTAGATTCATGACTCATTATAGGTATGCATTTCAACAGGAAATACAGTACTACCAAATCAATTAAGATACTTTAATAGGAAGACATAAGTAAAAGTGACACTTGTCAAGGAAGCATATAGAAATGTGTCTTGGCAATATTCAGTAAGTAGACATTCAGAATTTAAGTGTCGACAACGGTATTCAACAAAGACGCGTTTCATCAAACACAGTGTGGCAAATCAATCATTGCGTCACATCTATAAAAATAATAATAAATTGAGGAAAAAAAACCCGAGTAACTCATCATAGACATGAAAACTTCACATAAAAGCAGAATTAATCACTTTAAATTCATCTAATTTGACAATAAAAGTGATATTTTGGAAAACATATATAGAAGCTAATCACCCATCATGTAAAATAATATATAAATGATTTGTACGATCCCTAAATAGACAAGTCTCATGCAAGTCTTGAAAAAATGTGGACTCCACCTTAAAAGTAAATTTTCTTTCTTTTTTATCAAAAGGCTTGACGCTTGTCTATTTGAGGCTTTACCAAAAAAAAAAAAAAAAAACATTTAATTTGTTCCTAAAAAAGTATACGTGACTGTACTCATTTTACATGACCAAAGCTCAAAATAATAATCTTAAAAAAATAAGCAATTTCATTAATATTCAAGAAAGACATCTAAGCCGAATAAAAACAGGATTAATTCACGTCCAATAGTGTTTCCATAAGCACCAAGAAATTAAGCGTGCTATGTATCAAATTGGATTGGTTTAGATCTTGAGATGAGGTGAGAAATCTCTTCATCATCCAAATGTTATTCAAATACAAATATTTTCAATTTCAAAATTTTAACTTTTTTATCTAATCATTATAACTTTCCTAAACTTCCGAACAAAACACAAAAAAATAATTCAATTTTTTCAAATCTCAAAACAAAAATTATATTAAAAAATTTATATTTTAATAATATTTTAACTTTTTAATTAATTAATTAATTTTCTCCTTTCTCAAAATCTCCTAAAACATCTTAATTAAAATTATTTTATTACTATTCACATATTTTTTTTTATCTTATTTTATCTCATCTCAATATCCAAATGATATATCTACGGATTTGCTTTTAGATATGCTGATTCTCAAAAAATAACATAGAGCATGGCAAAATCTCATTAGAGCAAATGCAATGACCATAAATTACTTGGATAAGTCGCCCATTAGAATGGGTTTAATCTTCATGTTTATTGTGGGGTTTTTGTTGGATTTGCCCTTTTACATAAGTCAAACAAATAGGCCGTTTGGTTGTGAAAATTCAAATGGGGTCTCATATCAGATTCCATTTTGAGATTTTAGATTATTATTTTTTTCTAAGCAGGCAAATTTCATTAGAAAATGAAAAGATGATATATGAAGAGGGGGTGAGATTTCCTAACAAACACCTCAATACAATAACCACAATGCAAAAGTAATGAGAAAAAAAAAATGAATTTTGGGATTAATTTCTTGGTCCCACTACAAGAAATCAGGCCTTTTTCAATGCTCAAATTGTCACAAAAATCCCATATAACCGTTGCATTTGGTCATTTTACACGATTTTTAGTTCGTTGCAGTTTTGACGAAATAAAGTGTTCACTTTGATCAATTTCAGTGATGGACAAAAATCGTCTGAAAAAACCAATATTATCAATGATTTTCTTTAGTCGCAAATGTCCAAAAAAAAGGACGAAAGTGGTGTGATCCGTTTACCACGAAATCATTGAAAAAGGTCAATTGCAGCAATATCTATCGTCGCAAAAGCTTAACAAATCACCGGGAATGACTCTTCCCCTTTTCTAGTGATGTAGAACTATCGTTGCTATTCTATCTTTCCACACTACAAGGGTTATCACCTTTCCCGGCGATTAATTTCGCTGGGATAAACCTCACTTTCGCCGCCTCTAATCTATCCCAGCGATTTCTTAATCGCTGCCCAATCGCTGGTATTAACCCTCTGCTTCTGATCTACCGCAACGGAAACCAAAAATCGCCGGGATAGATATTCTTTCCCGGCGATTTATTTTTGCTGCAATTAACGAATATATCGCCGCATTTGCTGTCTCCGATTCAGTTAGTAATCGTTGGGAAAGATTATTACCGGCGATTTCACTGCGTTGCTAAAAGATGAAAAATCGCCGAAAATATATAGTTACAGCGATTAAAAAAAATCGCTGCTAATTTTTAAATGGTTCTTTAAATTTAATTGCGGCGATTTATATTCGCCGCTATAACTTCATTCCAGCGAATTATAATCGCTGCAATTGAATTATGCTCTGTTGCAGCGATTGGAAAATTGCTGGGGAAATTTTATAGCAGCGATTTTATAGTCGCTGCCATAGAGTTTTTGTTCGCTTACTCAGTTGCAGCGAGTGTAAAATCACTGTGAAAAACGCTATAGCAGCGATTTATACTCGCTGTGATAGAGTTATGCTCAGTTGCAGCGAGAAGAACTCTCGCTGGGGAAATTCTTTCCCAGCGATTTTATAGTCGCTGCGATAGAATTTTTGTTCTCTTACTCAGTTGCAGCGAGTGTAAAATCGCTGGGAAAAATGCTATAGTAGCGATTTATACTCGCTGGGATAGAGTTAGTGGCAGTTGCAGCGAGTATAAAAGCGATGGGAAAAATTCTATACCAGCGATTTTATACTCGCTGGGATAGTGTTTTTTGTTCTGTTGCTTATTTGCGGCGAGTTTAAAATCGCCGGGAAAAGTGAATTTTAAAATGTCCAGCCTCTGCTTCTACGGGCCTCGTTTTTGGTTCCTAAAAATAGTATTCAAGTAACTCGGCTTTCATCCATTCAAATTGAATATTCCTGTACACATTGAGCAAATAATACGGTGGACAGAAATCTAATACAAATATATTCCATCAACTCATCCAATACAAATAAAATCCTTTACAACTCATCCCACTTAAATATGTATTTATACACTAAGGTGGTGCATCATATTCTCATATCAAGTACAAACTGAGCATTGCAATTAAATACTAGATAAACGTCACTGTTATAACATTGTTTAACCCTACTATATATCCATCGAAAGAACCACTACATACCAAGTTCCACAACTGTATTTAAGTGGGACCGTTCATCGGCATTGGCACCCACAGTAGCATTACTATCCTCTTTCTTCAATAGACAGTTGGCAAACACCATCGATATATAGCTTACATATCTGCCCATACTCCTCATCCGTGTATTTGACAATATCAACAGACTGCACAACGTTAAGGAGAACTAATAAATCCAATTATATTAAAAGAATAGGTTTAATGAGCCAACTATATATTGGAAAAAAAAAACCAATTAACCCCAAAAAAAAGAAAACAAAAATCTGTTTTCTCAAAAATATGCTTTAGTGTCAACCTAGAATGTTTGCTCATGCAGACCAAGGTGGCATATTATATTCATTTTTTTATTTTTTTTGTCACCATATTTTGTATTCATGCTACTTCGTTAAAAGTCATTATTTTGGAGAAAAAATTGAGACGCTTATAAGTTACATTTCTTTCAGATAAAGTTATAGATACAACTGTAGGAATAATATTTCAATACATGAATTAAAAGGTGACAACCCAACTTAAAGAGAACTGAAATTTGAAATTTCAAGTTAACTAAGGAGATACTTACAGTCTGACCCAACTATTCCCGACCATCGATAGAAAAAAGGATTTGCAATGCAGTACCAAGACCAAGGACTTGAAGCTTTCCCCACAGGCGACATTTCTCACATCCTACACAGTCCATCAATGCACTGCAATCCCAAGTGAAATTATATATATTACTACCTCAGGGATGAGCAAGATAAAATGAGTAGTGAGGTTAGTGGAAGAGAAAATTCATCGGTTTCTCCAGTGGTGACAGTAGTTTTCAAGCACCAAAAGTGGTAACACTTGTTCAGGATTCCAAACACGTCCTCCCTCCAAGAAAATGGCAAAAATATAGAGTTTATAGATTTACAAGGATCAGACAAGGATTAAGAACCTTTTTTTATATATATATATAAAGAAATAAATCACAATCTTATTAAAGTGCAGAGGGGCAAAACAAACACCAAAATTCTTTCTAAACAGTAAAGGGCCTGCCTTCTTGGAGTCAAAGTGGAGTTGAACTTTATTGTTGGAGTCCACTTCACATAACTGATAAAAAAATATCCTAATTTAAAAACACAAGTTTCTCTTCCTAACGGTTAGCCACAACTTTATTGTCAGAGTTTATCCTGCATGAAAGCCTGAAATATGGGTTAGCGCCAAAATCTGAAACAGACTACCTACATCTAACGGTTGGCGGTACTCTGTCTAATTCGCATGGGTCAGTGGGCAGGCATTTTGGCATGAGTCCCCAGATCAGTAATGTCCCCTAGCTTCCTTAGAACACCAGCCCCTCCTCATACTCCCATATTTAGCATCTATGACTTCTCGCCATAAACCCTCCCCTTCCTTATGGTATCTCCACAACCATCTCCCCAATAGTGCTTTATTGAAAGCCCTCACGTCACACACCCCCAACCCTAGTAGATATTGAATGGGTAAGCAAACTTTATCTCAACTCGCAAGATGGAACTTCATTTCTTCCCGCATCCCACCCCACAGAAAGTTGCGAAAGATTTTCTCCATACAAGAGGCCACACTTGCCGGTAATGGAAAAAGGGATAAGAAATAAGTAGGGAGATTACTAAGAGTGCTCTTCATAAGAGTCAAACGACCACCTTTGGACATTGATTAGAGACAATAAGAAATTAATACCTATATTTTAAGCATGCCATTAAAGTTAGTACATGCCTACCACAAGATAGAAAGACTCATCTTCTACTCATAAGATTTCTTTATTCATACATGCTGAAAGAATGCAGGCTTTGATGTGTTGCATTGGAAGCTAATGCCTAGTCGTCTACAATTTTCACTCTTATAATCGGGCATTAAGAAGTCCTGGTACCATGCAATTCCCTTAAGTACTTGGGCAGCAGGGTGCTCATTTAACATTGATTAGAGACAATCAGAAAAATTTAAACCTATATTTTCACTCTTACAATTGCATGCCTAGTGGCATGCAATTCCCTTGATGAAGTATCTGGGTGGTCAAGTTCCTAGAAAGGTGGTTTTTTCCATCTGGATGGTGGAAGTGAAAAGAATTTTTTTTTTTTATACAAGTATAATAAGATTTTATTGAATCAAGTAAATAGGCCTTGCCAAAAGCAATGGTCAACCTTCTAGCAAGCTGGACCAGCTTTCAAACGCATACTTGTTCACAAGTAGCAGCCGCATGGAAAATGATGCCTTTGTGTATTATGTGGTATATTTGGCTGGAAAGAAACGAGAGGTGCTTTAATGATAGGGAACGCAATAGAGATGAATTTTCGAAGTTTTTTATAAGCACTCTGCTTAGCTGGTTCTCTGCTATTGTACTCAAGGGAGGGGCTGTAAACGAGTTCTTGTCTTCACTTTTCTAGTCTTAGAATGTAATTAGGTGTTTCTTTTGTATACTTCATGTGTACTTGGGCTTCGCCTATTACATTGTGTTTGATGAAATTTTTAACTTATCAAAAAAAAAAAAAGTACATAGGCCTTGCCCAAGTACACAGAATCCTAAGTTTCTAACACTGGATAACTTTATTTTTAAGAGATTCAAGATAACTTCATTTTTTTAATCGGTAATCAAGAAATTTTATTCATTATAATAGGCAAAGCCCAAAAGTACATAGGGAGTATACATGAGAAGTACCTAACTAGAGTATGGAAACATTTAATCTGTAACACAGCCCCCTTTGTCAAGTGCAAAGTATGAAGAGGGAGAAATAACCTACATCTCTAACAGCAATGAGCTACCTACTATTTTGCTGAAATTCTTATTCCTACAAACTTTGTATGAGTTTTCTAATGCATATAGCATGTTTATTGTAGTTGAAATCAAACAAATTGTTTGGCTTATGAGATTTCAATTTTCATTATGCATGTGATCATGTCTTAGGAAGGGTGCTCTATTGATCAAACTTTTCTAATAAGCACACGAGATTATGTGATGGACATTCTTAAATGCAACACAAAACTGAGACAGACTTTGATTTCTTTCAAAATTGGAAACTTAAATGCAGCACAGAAGGCATTGCTAAAATTTCCTCCTTAAAATCACAGCATCAAATTTGTACAAAAAAACTGCTACTTGCAAGCAATTTTGTCTGTGTTTAGAAAATGTATCCAAGATTGCTCCCTTCGAAAGATAAATATATAAGGAATTGGTGCCAAAACTGAGATTTTATCATCTGATTGTTTCCAGATTAGAAGTAAGACTTCCTTTGGAGATAATCAAAACAGATTTTCAAGAACAAAACTGATGCTAAAACTTACCGCATGGTCAAGACTAACATCGAAGTAAGCCATTAACCATCGAAAATAAAATATCAGTTTTGCTTTCACATAGGAAGCACAATATTTCCAATTTAAAGACCACATTTAAATGAAAAGTGTGAGATTGTTAATTATGTCCATTTAGAGCTTGAAACGGACCAAGAATCATGGTTACAAAATCAAACACTATCAGTACAGTTATGATGCCATACCAATTTGTAGGATTCTAATTTTTCTGGGAGCTGATAACACCTTTTCCCAGTTGTCAAAAATAAAGGGTGATGCAGATCTAGCTGAGCAAGCTTGCTTGGATCTTGGGTCAATGTTGCAGATAGCACCATCTTCACCCGCCGAGGGGAAGGTTTACCCTTAATCCCCCTCTCAACACCACTGCAACAAATAATGCATTAACATTCATATCACATCATTTTCATCTTTGAAACATATTACCAAGGGCAATGTTGAGACAAAATAAAATTTTAAATACTTCATTGTATTTTTACATGTAAAGGGATTAAAGTAATGCCCAATAAGTATTATAATAGCTCAACAAATTTTGTTCAGAATGAATTTTATTGTAATCATGTAACAAAAAGAGTCCCAATAAAAGAATCAGTATAGGGAGCGAGACATGCTGCATCATGTATACCAAACCACAAGAGATAATTAGGGAAAGTGGAATCAAATCTCGATCTCTAATTAATTATATAGGACCTGCGTCCATGGATATCAGTTCCTTCAAATCATCCAACAAATACAACAATCAAGCACAAGATAAAAAAAATTCGATATATATATATATATATATAGATCCGTTTACGCCGGTTATGTTTTTTGTGTCTTTTAATGAAATATGGATGGTACATGTTCCTTCCTAATTTATAAAAAAAAGGTTTTTTGAAAAAATAATTTGAATTTTTTTCCAAAAAAACAAATGAAATTCGAGATCGTATTTCACTTATTTCACGTGTATATATATATGAGAAATTATATATATTATACTACCATATCACTCTCATCTTACTTATATGTAATATGTGGCACATTTATATTAAATGATACTTTATTGGATGATTCTGTATTATCTAATGATTATAAATATACATCTTACATGGTAGAATGAAAATAAGATGAGAGGATAATATTATACATATATATATATATATAAATAGTTTTCTGTGAAACATTTAAGCTAAAATAATTAGTATGAAGAAGATAGGAGAGATGTGCATGGAATTTTATGAAGAATATATACTGACATGATGTACGAGGGGCCGGGATATCTAAGCAAGCTGGCCAGAAATTAAGGATGATATATTGATCTCTGTGCTTAACATATAATAAGGATACTTCAGGTACTGTACGTGTTTAGCGCTAGGCAATATTGCTAGCTAGCTAGCTAGCTTTTCCAGTTTTTTCCTTTTAGTACTATATATATATATATATATATTAATTAACATGCATAATAATATAAGTTCTTAAAAAATAAATCTTAAATGCATGCAGATGCATTAATTTCATCTATCTGGCAGTACAGATTTGGCGTATTTCGCAAGCTGTACATGATGATGAGATAATTTCGTCATGATACCAATGGAACTATTGGTAATCAAATAAACCATCATGCAAATGAATTAGGGTTGTAGCTTGGAATAATATTATGGATAATTATAGTGTTATTGCATTTCTACTACTTATTTATTATTATTTTTTTTTCATATTTTATTTTTCTTTTCATTTTTTATTTTACTTAATGGTTAAAGAAGTGATTATTAGTAAAATTATATATATTTTACTTTTTTTCTTAATGATTATGTGAGAGTAAACTACATGTTAATTATGCCAGCTGAAGTAGAAGAGCATATGCTTAGGGTATTTGAATGCATGTATAAATACCCTAGTGCACCAACAACCCACATAATTACAATTCAGTCCATAATTCTCTATCTATGCGTCAGATTTGAGTCCTAACCTATTATTAATAATGTTTCAAGTGTTCACAATACCGCAAAATATAACATACAATAACAAAAGCATGTTACCTGACACAAAATTTCCTTCACAAGCATATTCTGATGAACCCCACCAACTTGTGCCATCTCCAATAAAAGTCGCCAAAAAATTTAGTCTAAATGTTTTGGTTAGGACCCCATCTTCTTCGACTCCACCACCTTCTCCAATGTCTCTTGACACCATTCCTCCATTGATTCTGAACAATACATGCACAAACAAACACCATACCAAGTCAAAATCTACCCACGTAAGTTCACCAATGGGGGAATAGGGTTTGATCCCATTCCTCCATAATCATCTATGTTCAAGATGCATGGCCAAATAAAAATTCAACAAGTATCTGTGCCGTTTGGGTGAGAAATAAATTTTTGAAATCGTATTTACTTACACTGATCCCGCTGTTATCTCAAAAGCGACTCAAAATGTACACACCCAAACTTGTTATCTCCCCCGTGTAGACATAGATCCCTTATATATATATATTTATATTGCCCAGTTTTTCATATAGACTACCAAAAAACCACCCAAAATATCCACCCAAAATACTCTCAAGCATATCACCCCCTTATGGGTGGGGGGAATCATTACACTGAGTCTGTCGCTGTGACTCAGTGAATGATGGTAAATCCCTAAAGTAAGACTGAAGGAGGTTATCAGTCTGTAATTGATGCTCCCTAAAAGCCCGCAGCTCTGTCCTCATTTCTTCTAGCTGACTCTTGTACTCTTCAACATCTTTCTTATGTTGTTCAACATCTTTCTTATGTTGTTCAGCATCCTTTTTGTGTTTTTCAATCTCAGACAGGTACTGTTGCATCTGAATTTTGTCACGTTGTCTACTTGACTCGGGGATGACCATCTCCCCAAGTCCTCTTGCATGTCCAGGACGATGTCCAAGGACCTCCCTGAAGAATGACGCTGCAGCCTCATCATTACGTTCTTCTGGTCCAAGGCCATCCAGCCTACCCTGCATCTCCTTCTGCACAATGAGAAAACATCTATTATTAACAATCTACCAGCCAATACTATGTATGCATTTATCACATGGCCAAATAAACAGAGCCCGATTTCTGTAAGTGTACTACTCATGTAAGTTTCTTCTGTAGCATCTGTCACAAATTTATTCTTCTTCTTCGACCAACGCGTCTCTTTGTAGAAGTCAATCAAATTTCCACTCTCAGTGCGCTACATGTGTGAGCAATGTGTATAAGAATATATCTTCATATCAGAAAACTAGCTTTATTGTGGTGGACAATAAAGCATAAATTGCCCAACAGTAATGTGCATTTTCACAAGTCTATTGAAATGAAAATAAATTATTGACATAGAGATACATTTTCCTCAAGTAATCGGACGAATGATTTACGTCCTGATGTGTGATTAATTGCTTGCCTCTTTCGGTTATCCCGATTTTGAGCTGACATTTTCTGGCATACGCATCAAGAATGTTTCAGATATGATAAACAAACGGATTTGCCACAACAATATTTAGACATCTCACCTAGGTAGATATATGGTTTGATGTGAGGAAGAGCATATGTACCTTAAAGGCATCGCTGCCCCATCTCTCACACAATTTCACCCATACAACAGGGTCCACCAAGCTAGTCCTTATAGCCAACGCTTCTTCGTGGCTTCCATATGATTGATAAATCGTGTGCAAGTCATGATGGAAGGCATTGAAGCGCTTACGTAGAGCCTTTGTCACCGTCAATTGATGGTTTTCGCGGTCCCAGTCCAATACGAAGTCACTCTACAATTACGTGTCATCCCGTCAATTGCGTGACGATTATTAGACATAAACTACCAACAAACATTATTAACTCAAACCAACCAATGACTTACCCGAACACGGTCAATTAGCTCCTCCTTCATGGCTTGTGGGACATCCGACCAACGCTTGTGACTCATGTTGCAATATTGTTTAACAATCCACGATACTCGTGTTGTGAACATGGAGGCGTGTTCACAACATGGGGCAGTCTCCCCATCATTTATCTTCAATTGCACTTTCCCATTCTTCCTCAGCTTCTCAAAGAAAATGCATTTAGTGGGCCCACAAGTTCGTTTCCTCGTTTCTTGCGTTCCCACTGCCTCAGTGGGGGCATCCGCACCTGTAATTCAAGGTTCGCTAGATTAGTGTTCGTAAGTGTAAGATGAGGAATATTCATACTTAATAACACATATAAATGCATTAATGCTCTAAAACTATGTATTTGAAATACACATACCAGTTCCTTCTCTAGACTCGGTGAAGGTCCCCGTGCTACTGAAGGTTCTCGAATAGGTTCTACGGGGGGAATTGGATTGGCGCATGGCAGTGGACTTGGGGGCTGTGTGGAGTCACCATAGGAGGATTGTAAAAAAGGTTCTCGAATAGGTTCTACGGGGGGAATTGGATTGGCACATGGCGGTGGACTTGGGGGCTGTGTGGAGTCACCAGAGGAGGATTGATTACACTCCTCCGTGCTATGATATGAAGCGATTTTTGCCCCACGTGGTCGCTTGTGGCGAGCTGAGTATGGTACATATGGCCTTGCACGATTGCCCCGAAGCCTTCCTCCCCCTCTAGAACGTGGTCCCAGTCGGTCACCTGCACGAGTAGAAGTTAATAACATTGTGATAATGGAAGAGTTCATTTGACATTATATTCTCAATGTCATAGACAGGTTCGTAAAAAATATCCTTTATCAATACCAGAATCAAATACTTGTGGGTAGACTAACCCTTATATTATGACCATAACATAATATGAGGAATAATTGGTATCGGACAAATTATATACCTTGATGATTGATTGAGCTCCTTATGCCTCCAAATTGAAGATGGGAATGCGCTGACATGCCCACAAAATCAACCGCTTACGAGAATGGTATGGCCTGGTTTGAACATGACATGAAGCAAATAAGTATCACACCTTAGACTTCGAGTATAGTAAAGCATGTATTAATCATGAAAAAACTGAATACTACTTTTGTACTTGTTTGTTATTGTCATGATAAATAGTTTGAGGTAGGAGAAAGCAAATCATTCATGAGTTTAATAAATAAATCAAAACATGATAATATTCAAGCAGTAACTCATATTTAGATGTTATCATGATACATACCAATTTCAAACAAGAAATCTAATGTGTCAACCTTAGATCAACAATAACATATGGGTTTTAATTATCAATCTGACACAGACTCATCCTCTCTTGCTATGTCCTCCTCATCTGAAGATTCCTCCTCATCAGTTGATAGGTCCTCCTCATCTGAATATTCCCCCTCACCATACGCATCTCCAGAAGTAGAAGTCATCATGTAATCATTAATAAAGCCTTGCGAATCGAAATATTGACCATCCGGATCCATGACTTCTCGTGCATCAATATGGGTAGGTAATATATCAGGCCTATTCAGTGGAGCTGACCCTAGATCTGGACGATCGCACTGCACTGGTTCATAATAATCTGAGGGCTCATCTTCTTGATCGGCACCATTCGTACCTGAATCGCCATCAATATCTTCTAGAACCCTCGGCATTGACGGAATGTTGTATACATTCCTATTTGTATAGTTCTGCACAACACCCCATCTCCCTTTCGCCCTTAAATCTCTTATGTAGAAACATTGATCAGCCTGACTCGCCAACACGAATGGTTCATCCTTATACCAGGTCCTGTTCATGTTGACACTAATCATATGGTCATCTACCCGCACCCCTCGTTTTCGATCACCAACGTCAAACCAATCACATTGAAATAGGTACACCCGACGCCACTCCATGTAGCGTAACTCTAGAATATTATTAATAACACCATAAAAGTCCACATTATTTGTGGCCTCGTCCCCAGTTACCAACACTCCAGAATTTTGTGTACGCCGGCAAAATTCACGTTGCTTTGTATGAAATCTCTTTCCATTTAGTATGCAAGCAGCATATGATGCAACCCAACGGTCAGGCCCGCAAGCTAATGCATACAGATCAGCAGACACATCAAATGGATGCGAGGTACGATGTTCCTGAATCTATAACAAAAATGGTTGACAAATTCCTCAACGTTTATTGCAGATCATTCCAAAGCATATCAATGAAACATATAACATTTCAACGTAGAAAGGGATGGAGAAGAACTTACACGTTGCTTAACCAAGTTGGAAACTCAGTTTGATGCGTGCGATTGATGCAATTTGGTTGTTGCACCTTACATTTCTCATAGTGTTCCCTACATTTGGAGCACAAATTGCCAAGAAAAATATTCAAATTAGCTTGTATTGGGTTGATAACAACTTGTTAAGTTCGAATGAAAGTAGATTTGTAAGTAACATGTAAGATGCTTACTCTATATATGGTCCAATCTCCGCACAATTGTTAAGCACGTACCACATGGCTGCCCTAAAGAGTTTATCTTCTAATTGCACATTAGAAGCTATACCCAAGGGACGAACTTTCTGGTTGAAAATTCTGAATCCATCTCCAGTTTCCTCTTCGTCGGCATCAACGTTGTGGTCTACTCGAGTAAATCTCGTCTCAACGTCTTTGAGGTACATAGAGCAAAATGTCAAGCATTCGGTGTGAATATATGCCTCGGCTATTGAACCTTCTGGACGGGCTTTATTCTTGACATACCGCTTGAATTTACCAAGATACCTCTCAAATGGGTACATCCACCTATATTGTACCGGACCCCCAAGTATGGCCTCACGGGGTAAATGGACAGCTAGATGGACCATGACATCAAAAAAAGAAGGAAGGAATATCATCTCCAGTTTGCATAGAATGGTGACGATATCAGTTTGGAGCTGGTGTAGGCGATTCACATCCAATGTTTTAGCGCACAACTCTTTGAAGAAAGTGCTGAGTTATGTCAAGGCCAAGGCAATGTCACTTCTTAAATACCCGCCAACAACAATGGGGAGTAATCTTTGAAGAAAAACATGACAGTCGTGACTTTTCAACCCATAAATTTTGCAATCACATTGAGAAACACAGTTCGAGATATTGGAAGCGAACCCATCTGGAAATTTGATATCAGACAACCACTCACAAAATTTATTCTTTTCATCTCCTTGTAATGTGTACAGTGCATGTGGCATTGCTACACGATCACCTTCGCGCCTCAAATGTAATTCTTTCCTATAGCCCAAAATCTCCAGGTCACGCCTTGAATTGATATTATCCTTAGTTTTTCCTGGAGTGTTCATTAAAGTGAATAAGATGTTATCTGCAATATTCTTCTCAATATGCATTACATCTAAATTATGC
>QEOT01002443.1:525160-563135 GCA_003123785.1 Pterocarya stenoptera | reverse complement strand
ACTTTGTCCAATTCAGCTCTTCAGGTGTGCGTTTTTTCTTCCTACGGGATTTGCCAAAATGAACATCCCCAAGCATCTGCAATTGAGTTTGAATATCGTCTCCTCCTATATCCCTTGGCGGCGGGCGATGATCTTCTCTACCGTTGAACAATCCTTTCCTCCTCCTCCATATGTGATCTGGCGGTAAGAAACGCCGATGTCCCATATAACAATGTTTTCGGCCATATTTCAACCAATTGGAGTCTGTCTCGGCATTGCAAGACGGACAAGCCAATTTTCCCTTTGTTGACCAACCAGAGAGATTCCCATAGGCAGGAAAGTCATTGATTGTCCACAATAAGGCAGCATGCAACATAAACGTCTCTTTAATTGAGGCATCATATGTAGGTACCCCATGTTCCCAAAATTCAAGCAATTCATCGAGCAACTGCTGCAAGTAAACATTAATCTCATTCCCTGGTGACTTTGGGCCAGGAATAATCAGAGATGTCATGAAGAATTGGTCTTTCATGCACGAACAAGGCGGCAAGTTATACGGGACAAAGATCACTGGCCAAATGCTATGAGGTTTAGCCAAATTGTTGAAGGGAGTGAATCCATCACTTGCCAGACCAAGCCTAATATTGCGAGGATCCGCAGCGAACCAACTATGATGTTCATCAAATTTCTTCCAGCACTCAAAGTCGGCCGGATGTCTCATACTGGTATCTTCTATCGTCCGCTGCTCTTTGTGCTATCTCATATCACCTGCTATTTTTGCAGACATAAAAAGACGTTGTAGTCTCGGTTTCAACGGAAAATGGCGCAACACTTTTTGGAGTATCTCGCGTGCCCCGTGTATTTTTGGCATCCATCTCGAAGCCTTACATACAGGGCATTCATTAAGAGCGGCATTTTCCTTCCAGAAGAGGATGCAGTCGTTGGGGTATGCATGAATTTTGTGGTACTTGAAACCCAAACCGCACTCTAAAGACCTTGATTCCTCATATGATTGTGGCAAGAGTGCATCGGGAAAGGCAGACCGCAACAGATCAAGGAGCATGTCAAAAGACTTAATTGACCATCCACCGATTGACTTGATGTGTAATAACTTGACAACGAATGATATCTTTGAAAATTTCGTACACCCGTTGAAAAGAGGACTTCAGGCATCCTCCAGTAGCTGGTCAAAAGATGATGCTAGTGATTCTTGAGGTATTGGTGGCCTATTTGGCACAGGGGTACTGTTTTGGGGCATATCAACAAAGGCGCCTGCCCGAATGTCATCCAACATATGCTGCATGTCATCGATGTAATCGTCTTCTTGGATGATATTGTCATCATTATCATCATTACTCCCGTACAATGTTGTCTCCTCCTCCCCATGAAATATCCACTAGGTGTAATTTGGATTGATCCCTTTGATAAACAGATGGGTTTCCACCTCAAGTATAGGTAGCCACAGATTGTTAAGGCATGTTCGACATGGACACCGAATGCGATCCCTTCCACTTGTATGGTTTCGTGCTTGTGTGAGAAAATTCTTAACCCCTTCGGCGTATGCAGGTGATACAAGTCTATCGAACTCGTTCATCCAACTTTTGTCCATCTAAAAAAAGATACACATACGACATACAAACGAACAGCATCACCCAAAACACATATATTTAGACATGCAAACGAGCAGCATCACCCAAAACACAAAACCAACTCCAAAACAATATGGTAGGTAAAATATGCATGATTATGTGTGATTATCTAATAATCATCCATATTTCTTTCCATCAATGTTTTGAGATATACAAACACTGAAAAAATAGATTTGCAGCTGTGTATGGATTTGTTACCTTCAATCCCCAAGTAAGTAAGTTTCAGCTCACCCCTGGCTGAAATGGCTCACTAACAAGCCTGTCGGATAAAAATCAACGCCTTTTAAATCAAAAGCACTCAACGTCTGGCCTACAATCTGCACCCAACATCCAAGTAAATTTAAGTTTAAACTCAATTCAGAATATAACACAAACAAATCTTTTAACAAAAAAATATAAAATTTAAGGAAAAAATTGTTATGGGAGCAATGGTTTTAATCACAATCTTACTACATAAACCAAGCTAGGAAAAATCAACTAAAATTCACTTTCCTTACCTCCTCTTCATTTAGGGTAAATCAACCACAACACAAATGCAACACATATAAATTCTTTCCATACTTAGCACTAGGCCAAACTTTAAAACTCATCCATCTCAAGCACACTATTCCTTACATCATGAACATGACTAATAGTCTAATAACATGCTTGCTGTCCAATAAATGCCATTGAGTTTTCTACATGAAAGATATATTCAAATCGTGGGTTATGAATGCACATAGAGGTAGGAATTTACTTATTTGTAGGAAGAGAACAAGAAAGTATCCCATGATATCGCAATTTTCACCATTAAAATGGCATTTGAAAGGTTTTATGAAAAACTTGTTGGAAAATATCATTAAACTCCAGTGATTCTCATGGTTAATAAAACTACAAGCTATAACTAGATTTCACAAAAAAAAAAAAAAAAGAGAAAAAGAAAAGAAAAGGAAAGAAAAGGAAATTGTCAAAGAAAGGAGGGGAAAAGAGAGAAAATTGATATCAAATCACTCTTATATTGTAAGTACGTAATTTGCCTGATGTTTGCTGAAGAAGTATTGAGTGATTATGGACGATTAATATGTTAGCACTTAGAGAAATAATAATACAATGGAAATCACAAGTCAGTCTAGGAGGTTTGGTAGTCGTTCATACCTGAGATAACTTTATTTACCTAAAAAGGATGAAACTTTATTGAAATAGCAACCTCAACCCATTTAACTTCTCTCCATACTTATTACTAAGCCAAACTTTAAAACCCCTCATTTCAAGCATGGTAAAGGAATTCATGAACAAGGATAAAATAGCATGCTTGCTGTCCAAGAAAGGCTATTGAGTTTGAATGCGTGTCCAGATATATGAAGAAGGTGTGAAAAGAATGTACAAATGATAGGAATTTACTTAGAAATGGAAGATCGACAGTTAGTGTCATAATAATCTGTTATTTTCACAAAAAAAAAAGCAGTTTGACAGCTTTTGAACTACTTGTTGGAACCAAATTAATTGAAGAGCTAAAGCATGGGAGAGATTAGTGGGTTTTTGTCCCTTGTTTAAATACAGTTTTTCATACTAACAAAATTTCTATGGTTGAGCAAAAAATGAGAATGAAATGGACTGGTTGAAGCCCCAAAACAGAGTGCAGTGCAGAGTTTGCTGCACTACCACAGACAGGGGCAGCTTTATAAGTACAAAATTTGGCTCTTAGACATTCTGCATAAAACCATAATAATAACATACATAAACCATTCATAATAGAGTTGAAGAACGTTGAGAGGAGACATCATTTTTTTTGTGAAAGCATAGCATAAACAGCAAGAGGAGCTCTCGGCAAACCAGGAAATTCTAAGTTTTTTGTTGTTTGATAAGTGCAAACCAGGAAATTCTAATAGAACCTACTAGATTGAATAAAGTCATTGGTTGCTTGCTTAGGCTAGTAAGATATTCAGAAAACTGTTCTCATAGTACATTCCCATGATCTACTAGTTTAACTCAATTTCATAAAGGGTTATAGGCTCTCAAAACTTAATTCCTTCAAACTCAATATTAAAAACAGAAGTATCTGTGCTGTTGTAAATATCCAAGGTACAGAAATAAATAACAATATTCAATAAGCCTGCATTTCCATTAAACACAACCAACTACCCCAAAACAGACCCACAACACAGATGCACAGAAAAGAACCACTACTCAGATGTAAATAAGTATCACAACTGTCATATGCACTAAAATCCCACTGCACTAAAACAAAACTGATTAACAGATGAAGTTTGTAGTGCAAGCTGTCACAAAGGCTAGTAGAATACAGAAAACATGGGCTGGAGGATGTAAAAGTTTTTCGCAAACAGTACAACAGGAAAAAATCGTTAATAAAAAACAGATAATTTATCATTGCTCATGTTACTATCCAAATCTTTATAGTGATACAATTTTTATAATTTTTTTTTAATAAAAAAAAATTGCTCATGTTACAAATTTTTTTTTTTTTTTTTTTTTTTACTTTTCAAGAAAAAAATTTATAAGATAAACAAAGGGATCACCGGAATTGAAACAAAGTTAAGGAACAGTTCTCCCTATCAAAGAAAATAGAATAGGGAGAGATCGAGTACTAGGTATAGCTTTAATTAATTTACTTTGTAAAAGTAGACATATATGAGGATTATTACTCGATCAATCCGCAAATTAAGCCAACTAGCTAGCTAGCTCCCAGCCTTAATACAAGATTTATTAGGCGGTAACATTATCTTTCATGGAGTGTTTTCTCACCTTTGAAAACATCAAAGAAAGTGGTTCTATCTGTATATATATATAGCTTACATATACTCGCAAATTCTTTGCGAGTAGAAAATCAGGTTCCCATTCCATATTATTTCATTTTAGAATTATTTATGTAACCAGTACTATTGTATTAAAAAACGTCAGAACTTAATGCCTAACATACCTAGCTAGCTAGCTAGCTTCCTTAATTATCCTGGAGCGAGCATGAAGTGTGTTGTGAGCAGATTCAAAGTAACACATAACATCTAGCTGTAACTAGGAAATTATATTATAGATAAAGATAATTTCCTCTTAAAACTTGGAGTCCAATCTTGCTTGGAAACTTTTTTTTATATTCTTCTATTTATTCATCATTCAATGGCTTATCCCCCTAATATATAGACAAGTGAAACAATGAATTATCCTCCTATAATGAGATGATAAAATTAGGATGATGAGTTGGATAAGTAGCATTACTCAAATGACTGTGGAGATATTGACTAACTGGAAGTATTTGTATCAACAATGTGCTTTTTTCTTTCCCTATATTTTAGGCTAAGAGGTAGAGAGCTGTTTCTCCAGCTTTTAACCCAAAGGCCCCAGCTTATCACTTGGATAATTCATAAATCTGACAAGCTAGCACTAACATGAAAGATATCACAATATATGTGTGTGTGTGTGTCTAATTTATCGGGAATTTACAAATTAAAGGAAAAGCCTCAGGCAATCTTTACATAGTGTACAAGATTTGTCCCTAAAAATCACTGAAGGCCAGAAATTCATTGATTAATGAAATATGAAAAAAAATAACGATGTCAACCATATATGGCCATTCAATTAGCAGATCTCACAGGAAATTATATATATTTCTGCATGAATGTATCATATGGTATTATGGTTCATATATTGCACTGAAGTTACAACTTATCGAGCAACTATTATCATGATCAGAAAGTTATTTTAGCAGAATTCTCTGATGAACTAGAGGCCTAGAGGGAGGCATGCATATAAATATAAATTAACATTGGCAAATACCGAGCTTACACTTACCAGGGAAAATAATTTTCAATCACCATTTATCCCATATCCAGCTTGTGAATAATGTTTTCTCCAAAACCCAATTAAATCGGCATTTCAGGAAATCACACACACTGCATATATCACATATATCACTCTTGCTTTTCCGTAACAGCAAACTAATTATAAGACTACTACTAAATTGAACCAAAGTTCATGATCAACGATTAATATTGGACCAAGACCAAGCTGCATGCAGTGTGTGCCGATTACCTAATAGAAATCTATTCAAGGCAAGATTGGCATGAACAAAAAAAGATTGGATTGGAAATCAAATAATATATAAGCCCTATCTAACATTAGCTCAATAGCCACAATTAATTTGATCACAAGGCATGCTACATGAGTACACAACGATGTTATACATAGCAACATTAAATGGAAGACACCTAGATTGCATGCATTTTCATCAAGCTAGCAAGCCACATGTTTCTTCAAAAAGATATCAATTTAAATAATTAATAGAAGTGAAAAGAGATGCTAATACGGAATCTATATTAAGGAAATATATATCGCCCCGCTGCAGCAAAGTTGGACAGGAAGCACTCATTTACAAATAACTACTGGATTAATAATAATGGGATTGGCTGTATAGAAACGATTGTAACATAATTAAACATGAGACTCTAAGTTAATATATACAACAGCTTTTAAGCTAAACCATTCATTAACTTTAATTTCACTAATGGCGCAGTCACAAATGGCGTCTGTGTAAATGTATAGATCACCGAAGTACGTGATATTTGGATGATTTGTAAACACAAGAAGAAGATCAACGTCCAAGCGTACCAGCAATCATTGAAATTTATGTTATAATATTGGGAGACAACCAATTGCACGGTACCTTAACACTACTCTAAAACTACTACGTTATAAATTTAAGGGGACCTTTTTCAAAGATTAAACAGATCTAGAATTATATATACTTGGAAGAGAGATCAGAGAGAGTCGTTCATCAATAGCCCTGGAAACTGGCAAAATTTGATAATTATAATCTACTTGAAGATCAGCCAGGCTAGGGGACAAATTAAGGTGGAGAGAAATTGGTATGACAGCATATATATATATAAATATATATATATATATAAATATATATATATATATAAATATATATATATATATAAATATATATATAGCTAGCGAGGACAGTACTATGATTCTTTAATTCAAAAGGCATGGCATGCACATCGATCAAAAGCTATATATGAGCATACAAGCAATCTTTTTAATATCATCATCATCATATATATATATATATATTTATATATATGTATGTATACACACACACACCAGCGCCGAACTCAATGGGGTGGAAAAGCCTACCAATTACCATGAACTTGGTCTTCTCAATTACTTCATATGTATGTCATGTTCAAGTTTCAAAATGCTCAAAAATGCAATAACATGCTTAAAGCTTATAGCCCACCAACTTGTCGATTTTGTGCAATTCATGAACCCACTAATTTTTTTTTTTTTAACGAGTAAAAGTAGCTTGAACTGAATTTTTTTTTTAAGTAAACAGAATGGATTTATTAAAAGTCCGAACCTGAACCTGTCGAATATCTCGAACCACATAATTAATCGCATATTTATGATATTTCTTTTCCTTTTTGCTTCACGAATTAATTAAGGTAGCTTTATTATCTCCAAGGTCAATAAAAAACACTTTTTGAAAAAAAAGGCGAAAGTGTTTTGATGGACAATAAGAACCATGATTTCATTCTTCAACCACAACCACCACTTTCCTTAGCCCCTGGTATGCACCTCCTAGCCATTGTGAAAATACCATCCATGGCCGCCAAACTCGAATTCACCCTTTATCATAACATACCAAAGACCTTTACCACACACCACCACAATCCACACCTATCTACCACAATCCTTAGGGTTCTACTTGACCCAAATATTGGATAAAATGGGAAAAAAAAAAAAAAAACAGAGGTTCTTACCAATCAACAATCATCGCAACCGAGTGAAGTGGCGATTTGCAACAACCCTTTGCCACCAGAAAATGGGTCGTGCTGCAACAATAAACTAGAGGATTAGGAAAACAAAAAATGGGAGATTTTGTGGAATAGATCGCAGAAGACCTGGGAGAGGCAGACTGGTGTTTACCTTGCTATGAGGAAATGTCCAAAATTCCTTACGTCGGCTCGTAATGGGTGGAGGTAGGGAGTAGCTACTCGTTTTCGGTGCAGAAAACCAGCCGTGAAGCAACAGGGGTGGGTGGGAGCATTCGACGAGTCAGAGAAGCAGAGGGGCGAATCGCTGGGGGGAAGAAAGGGAAATATCGGAGCGTGGGGGGAAAATCGAAGGCTGTGGGGAACAAGTTGGCGCCCATTCATTAAAGGCCCAATTGCAGCGATTGAAAAACATTGCAAAAAGCAATCCATCTTTTCCAGCGAATATTTTCACCGCTATTGTAACAAAAATCATTGCAAATGTACGAGTTACATTAAAGCACCTTATCCCGGCGATTAAAAAACGCCGCAAGAAAAGCCAACAATTTCCAGCGATTAATTTTCGCTGCTAAAGTGATAAAAATTCGATGCAAAAGATAATGCCGAAGAATTAAAACGAGAACTCAGCGCCGAATAGAAAATCACGTAGAGTAGCCTGCATCAGCAGCGATTTCTTTCCCAGCGATTTTAAAATCACTGGAAAAGGGCTAATTTCTTGTAGTGCCAGCAGGTAATTATTGTCACAAATAGATCATAAATCGCTGCAAATATGCATGATCTTTTCTAGCAATTATTCTTTTCGTCACACTTGAACTTATTTCCAACATCCACAAATCGCCGTAAAAGTTATCATTGTCACCGCAAGAAACTAATCGCGACGATTTAGTTGGTTGTCGATATTGATATTTGCGACGATATCCACTTATTACATCCCATACAAATTGTTGGAATAGGGTCAATTGCATCGATTCTTCACATCACCGCAATAGCCGCAATAATGTTAGTCAACAAAGAGACGTTTCATCAAACACTACGTATACATGGTGTGGCAAATCAGACATTGCGTCATATCCATAAAAATAATAATAAATTGAGAACAACAGGAGAACCAGAGTAACTATCCGCTTCATTTTTATCATAGACATGAAAACTTCACATAAAAGCGGAACTAATTATCACCCTAAATTCATCTAATTTGACGACAAAAGTGATATTTTGGAAAAACAAAGAAGCTAATCACCCATCATGTAAAATAATAGATAAATGATTTATACAAGTTTCAAATAGACAAATTTTATGCAAGACTTGTAAAAGAGTACTGGACCCCACCTTAAAAAAAGTGTAAAAAATTACATTTTTTTTATAAGTATTTGTATGGCGCTTGTCTATTTAGGATTTGTTCCTAGCATACTCTAAATAATATGCACTGGTTTGAACCATTTGAACCAAATATCCTAATTGAAAAGGCATTAGCATGTAAAGACATAAACCAAGCTACTAATACTAGATATAAGTTTAGGAAATGCAAGTTTTATGTAGTCTCTTTGAAAAATAGTGGATCCCACAATAAGAAAAAAGTGAAGTTTTTTTAACCTTTTTTTTTTTTTTAATTATTTATAATGGTGGAATCCATTAAAAGAAGCTGCATAGTACAAAATTTTCAATTTATTTGCATTTTCCATCCAGATATTTTTTAAATACGTACGAAACATTTTGTTCCTAAAGAAGTGTGACTTTACTCATTTTACGTGACCAAAGCTCAAAATAATAATCTTAAGAAAAAAACAATTTCATAAATATTCATGAAAGACATCTAACCGGAGTAAAAACAGGATTTCACGTCCAACAATGTTTCCATAAGCACCAAGAAATTAAGCGTGCTATGTATCAAATTGGATTGGTTTAGATCTTGAGATAAGATGAGAAGTCTCTTCATCATCCAAATATTATTCAAATACAAATATTTTTAATTTCAAATCTTCAACTTTTCTTTTTGCCAAGATCCTTTGGATTAATTGGCAACACCTTGGTTTCTCACTTTAGACCAATAATCGAATCCCACTCTCCATATATCAAAAAATCTTTTCAACCTTTTTATCTAAACATTATAATTTTTCTTAAATACCAAACAAAACACAAAAAATAATTCAACTTTTTCAAATCTCAAAACAAAAATAATATTATAAAATAATATTATAACAATATCATAACTTTATAATATTTTTATTTAATTTTTTTCCTCATTTCTCAAAATCCCATAAAATATCTTAACTCAAACTATCTTATTACTATTTATAGATTTTTCATTATTTTATCTCATCTCATTTCAATATCCAAATGATAAGTCTCTACGAATTTGCTTTTAGAGATGCCGATTCTCAAAAAATAACACAGAGCATGGAAATATCTCATTTAAACAAACGCAATGGCGATAAATTACTGGGATAAGTCGCCCATTAGATCAATGGGTTTAATCTTCACGTTTATTGTCAAGTTTTTGTTGGATTTGCCCTTGTGCATAATTAATCTATTAAGAAAAGATAATAGATCAAATAGGTTTGGTTGCCAAAATTCAGATGGGGTCTCATATCGGATTCCATTTTGAGATTTTAGATCTCATCATTGAGTGATGTGTTCTATTTTACCAGGTGGTCGATCTTAGTTCCTTATTTTCCTTTAACCCTCGATAAGGATAATTAGGGGTGTTCAACCGGGTACGGACCGGGTATCTGGGTATACCCAACCTGGAACCCAGGTTTCAAATTCGAACCGGGTTCTGGCCCGGATATACCGGGTTATGACCCGGGCCGAAACCCGGATTAATCCGGATTTTTCCAATCCGGAAATCCGGGTTCCAGACTCTACCTGCTTTTTTTTTATTATTTTTATGAAAGTCCATATTTCAGTTAAAAGCCTATATTTTTTTTAATGCCTATATTATATTAAATATTTTCAAGAAAAATCCATGTTGAAGAGCATAATTCCCTATATGTAAAAGCCTATATTTACTAAAAAAAATGTTGAAAATCATAATTTTTTTTATAAAAGCCTATATTTTATGAAAAAAAAATCTAAGTCAAGTTAAAAAGCATGATACTAACATTGTCCAGAATAATAAAAATGAAAAACTAAAATGCATGCAATCCACTACATATTACATTATTTGTTATTTGTACATTACATTACAAAATAAAAAATTACAAGATATGAATTACAAAATCATTAGCATGGTCTTCCATCAATTATTTAATCTCACACCGAGTAGCAACTTCAAGTGATTAGACTGACTGAAAGAGATTCTGCAAAAAACAAAAGTTTTGAATACTTAGAAAAGCTATGTAGTCTTTTAATCTCACACCAAAATTGTAACCCCAAAATTGTTGATGAGAACATGAAAACTCACCTTGAGATAAATTCCAATTCTTCTCTTTATGGAACATCAAGATAAATTACATTTCCAAGCTATGTTCCTCACAGTTCATAACAAAAAGAATGACAAGTCAACAACATGTCCCAACACTTCATCAGAAACACTAGGTAACATAGAACTTCCCGAAACTCTAGTTTTGGTGGAATACACAAAAGTGAACTTTTTGTAACATACTTGAATTTTAACATAAATGATATCATGAAAGTCTGACTGTGAAGACATTTTATCGTTTACAAAGTCCTACAAATTTATTAGGTGAAACTGGACTTCCTAAATGATATCATGAAAGTCTTCATGGTAATATTGACAATTCCTCTTAGAAAATTGGATGCGGTTAACACTTTCTTGGATTGTGACAATACTAGGACCTGTTTGTATCATTACGCTTTCTTACACTTCACATCAACTATAACATGGCCATCACATGATATTATACAGATAACAACATTTTACTAAACTCTATTATAATCTACTCTGCTTCTCCATTCTTTAAGATAATCTACAAAGCATACCTTTGAAATATAAGTACAGTAGCTAACTGCTAAATATTGCTCCTAGTTATTGACTCTCCAAGTTGTTCCCAATTACACGTCTTCTTGAATCTTCCCCCAAATTTTAATTTGACCAATTCTTGTTACCCTAAAACATAGAAGAGTGATTTGGTTGGAGATATAGAGTACAGACTACAAGGAGCTTCTACTGGCATGGAACATGCCGATAGATCATAACAAAACAATACATTTTTATACAAATCAACAATAAGAAAGTATAGAGCAATAAAATAAAACCAACTACAAAAAAGAAAGTACTGTGAATGGTGGAATTATAACAAAGAGCAGGCAAACGCATGGCAAATATCATTTTGGGGCAAACAAAGAGCAGATCTCTAATCATTCATTTATATGGCTTTTAACAACAAATCATGAGAATTGGAAGAACCAAAACGTAAACCCTCAAAAACGTTTTTTTAGAAAAAACCCCATGTTTAACAAAAACGAGCAGATCTAGAAACATAACTGCATATACTCTATACCCACATAAGATTTGTTCAAATGCAATGCTCATAGATCGAGAGAGAGATAGAGAGAGAGAGAGAGAGAGAGAGAGAGAGAGAGAAGAGAGACTTACCGATCGAAAGGCCGGCCAGAAGGTGAGAGAGAGAGAGATGGCGGCAAAACTTGAAGGAGAAGGCTAGGGTTTCATGGCTCGAGGGGGAGAGAGAGAGGAGAGCATAGAGATAAGATTCAACCAAATCACATCGAGGGGGGGTGAGTTAGGCTTAGTTATTTTTTTTTTAATTCAAAATGGGTACCGGGGTTGAAATCCGGTACCCGGTGTAATACCGTGTTCGGCCCAGATTGGGCCGGTTAGGAGTGATGCAGGTTCCGGCCTGGATGAACAGTCTTAAGGATAATGTTTTTTAAACCGATGCTTTTGACCGATTAAGTGTACGAATCACTTTATTTTGTATTTTTTTTTGGATTTTGTATTTTTTTTAATATTTTAAAAATATATTAAAAAAGTATTGAAATCTAAAAAAAGAAAATACAAAATAAAGTGATTGGTACACTTCATCAATCACAAACTTCGGTCTCCCCAGCAGTGTCCTTTTGATAATATATTTGTAAGATCACATAGGGCCGGTTAGATGTTCTAGAATTAATCTGACAATAGCCGATGAGTCCATCTAATAGTTTTTTATATTATAAGAGTAATGCTAGATACAATTTTAAGGCATGCAAGTTCTGTGCATTACCTTTAAAAAGTTGGAGTCTACCATTTAAAAATCAGTTTTTTTTTTTTTTTTTGGAAACAAAAATCCATTTTATTTTTTTTCTGTGTGCTGCGGCAAGACAAGAAAGCAACAAGAAGGGTATATAGTTTATTCATTTGAAGATTTTGGAAAGAGAAGTATAACTTTTCTACCAAGCAAAAGCGATATCTTTTTCTCTCCTTTCACTTAGGCAATGAAAATGAGTCGGTTTGAACTCAAGGTGCTTATTTTGGTTACCACGGGTTGTGGAGATTAGCTGATTCACTTTCACATATAACAATTTATGGAAATGTTGTGTGTTGGTCAGACGTTCCATATTGCTTCTGGATCAGTACTAGTTGGAAAGAGGATCTATTATGGATGCATTTCACAGTTTCACGCACATGATCACCTGCAACCAAAGAGTTGTGTGGCTTGGGAGTTCTGAGGAACGCCTTTGATGCCTAAGTTAGTGATCACAATAAGAATCTTCTTTTCTAGAAAAATCAATCAGATCCCTTCCACAAACCTAAGGCTGAGGGATATGTATATATAGAGCCCACGAGATTTCTGTTACCATGCGATAGCGAACTTATCTATTATTTGAAATTCAAGTCTCAGGATGGAGAGTATAATTAAATCCAACTGATCGGATAGCTCTTCTTGTTCGGGATACTCTCAATCGGTTATCCCTTCAATGGTTGGGATGGATTGGGCTCTCAAGATAGTGAGTTATTGGCTTGAGTTGCAGCCCAGGCCCGTGAAACAGCCCAATAGGCATCGAAGTGGTATCAATAGTAGTAAGGTATGTGTTAGGGCACCCAAAACGTAAATGATCGATGGGTCCAATGACATGAGTACTGTAGCGCATGTTAATTTGGAACATGGGTTATCACCCACTGCAGCCATGTAAACGAATGATATTGGAATGAAGAGCAGCAGGATTATAACATCGACCATGTCCAACGGAGAATCGAATGATGAGTACATCACTTCTAGAAGGTTAAGCAGCACCTCAACTAGCTTGTTCATAATTCTTATAAATATGGCGATGTAATTATAATCAATCCCATCTTTCTCTCTTGAAATTCCAAACAAATTAAAAGATGGGAAAATGGGAAATTGAATAAGGTCTTGTTAGGGAACTCATCTCATCTTATTTCTTTCCCAAACATCACTTAAATACAAACACTTTTCAATTTTATATTTTCAACTTTTTCGTCCAAACATTACCTAATCATTACAAATTTCTCAAACTTCTAAACAAAATAAAAAATCAATTTTTTTCAAATTCTAAAACAAAAATAATATTACAAAATTATATTATAACAGTATTTTAACTTCATAATATTTTTATTTAACTTTTTTTCTCTCATTTCTCAAAATCCAATAAAATCTCTTAATTCAAATTATTTCACTAATTCACAAACCATTTTGTTACTATTCATAGAGTTCTCATCTTATGATCTCATCCTCAAACAAAGCCTAAAACTTATTTTATATGAAATAAATAAAAGAGATAAAAATAATTCTACAAATACTGACTCAATAATCAATATCCGGGTTTCACTGTGTTGTGTACTAACCTCAGATTCTCGGAGTTGCCTCTGCTATCCATTTGCTTGCCTCCTAGATTATCTCTCTACATCCATGATAACATGCATGGGAAGGAACTTCAACAACAATCACTTCGAAAATGATCAATTATAGAAGATTAGTCAAAACAATGCATCCATCATTGGATTGTCTACAAAATCATCAGGTGATCCTTTTTTGGCATCGGGCCAAGAACATGGGATTGACTCTACTTGTAGAAGACATTTCTTGAAACGTGATTTCTTTAAAGAAAATTTCTTATTTTATAGTTGCTAGATTGGGGTTGCTATTGGAGCTGCTCTCCCCACTATCATAATTTATCTAACAGTTCCTCTTGCTCGTATTTGGGGAAAATATTCCTCTTGCTCGTAAGCTCTTATTTCACAATGAGAATCAACAGTACATATTTAGAATGAGAAGTTGACTTATATACATGTCTAAAATAGTTACAAGCTAACTAAATTAACATAACTAAGGGACAAAAATGTAACTTTTGCCAGCTAAACTTATTAGCTCTAATACTCCCCCTCAAGATGGAGCATGAAGATTATGAATGCCCATCTTAGATAAGAGAAAATGAAACTAAACTTTGCCGAGAGCCTTGGTGAAGATGTCGGCCAATTGATGAGCTGAAATGACATAGAAAGTTTTGATAACACCTTTTGCTTGTTGTTCTCGTATGAAGTGGCAATCGATTTCAACATGCTTTGTGCGAGCATGATGAATTGGATTGGCTGCTAGGGATAAAGCAGATTTACTGTCACAATATAAAGCTGCAGGTGAGAGATGAGGAATGTGTAAGTTATGAAGAATTTGTAATATCCAAATTACTTCACAACTAGTTGATGCTAAGGCACGATACTCTGCTTTAGTTGAACTTCTGGACATTGTAGTTTGTTTCTTAGATCCCCAAGAAACCAATGAGTCACTAAGAAAAAGACAAAACCCGGTAATAGATCTCCTGCTATCAACACATGCAGCCCAATCAAAGTCAGAGAAACCTTTAATTTGTGTAGAAGATGAAGCATGAAAATATAACCCTTGAGCAAGAGTCCCTTTGACATATCTAAGGACTCGGTAGGCAGCATCTAAATGTGATTTGCAAGGCTTGTCCATGAATTGTGCTAGGGAATGAACTGAATATGACAAGTCTGGCCAGGTTATTGTGAGATACAATAATCGACCAATGAGCATCCGAAACTGAGATGGATCTTCTAAAGGATTAACATCTAATTTTGTCAATTTAAGTTTGGAATTCATAGAAAATAGAGCAGGTTTACAACCAAGACAACCACTGTCTTCCAAAACTTCAAGAGCATATTTACGTTGAGAAACAGAAATTCAAGCAGTGTTGCGAGCTATTTCTAAATTCAAGAAATACTTAAGCTGACCCAAGTCTTTGATCTTGAATTTATCATGAAGATAAGTCTTTACTTGAGTAACACATGACATGTCATTGGAAGCAATGATGACATTATCAACATAAATCAGAAGTGCTATAAAAGAAGAACCTTGTACCTTTGTGAACAAGCTATAACCAGCTTTAGATTGTTCATAACCCAAAGATAATAGAGCAGTAGTTAATTTTTGAAACCATTGGCGGCTAGCCTGCTTCAATCCATATAAAGATTTCATTAATCGACATACTTTGTGCTCCCCCTCTTGTGCAAAACCTGATGGTATCACCATACAGACTTTCTCGTCTAAATCTCCATGCAAAAAAGCATTGTTCATGTCAAGTTTTTCTAAGAACCAGTTTTGACTTGCAGCCAAGGCCAAAAAACAGCGAACTGTTGTCACTTTGGCAATAGGAGAGAATGTTTCAGCATAATCAATTCCTTCTTTTTGTGTGAAACCTTTCGCCACAAGGCGTGCTTTATATCTTTCAACACTACCATCAGCCTTATATTTCACCCTATATACCCACTTGCAACCAATTACTTTCTTACCAAGAGGCAAGTTAGTAACTATCCAGGTTTTGTTATTTTCAAGAGTTGAGATTTCGGCATTCATAACTTCTTGCCATTTAGGATCTTTGACAGCTTGTTTATAAGTTTTGGGTTTAGGATGAATTGGAATGGAAAGGCTAAGAGCTTTATGAGCAGGAGAAAATTGAGTATAGGAAAGATACCTTGAAATGTCAAAAGCTTTATTAGAAGCCTATTGTGTGGAACTCGAAAGGAGTGAAGATTGATCAAAAGTATGAACCATTTTGCAATGATACTCCTGCAAATAAGATGGTGGTTGTCTGATCCGAGAGGATCTCCTAGGAATAACATCAACCAGATCATGATGGTCTAGACTAATGTCATTAGAGGAAGGAATATCAACTAATAGAGAGGAATTAATGTCATTTGCACAGACAAGAAGGACAATATCAGATTGAGGATCACAAGTGTGATTTTGATTTTGGAAAGGAAATGAATTCTCATGAAAAATAACATCACGATAAATAAAAATGGATTTAGTATCAAGATCTAAGAGTTTATACCCCTTGGTACCATATGGATAACCAACAAATACACATTCTTATCTCGAGCATCAAATTTGGCTTTATGAGGAGAGACATTAGTAGCAAAACATAAGCAGTCGAATACCTTCAAATGAGAATAAGAAAGTTTATTTGAAAACAAAAGCTCATAACGAGACTTATTGTTTAACAAAGGAGAAGGAGATCTATTGATTAAGTATGTATCTGTCATGATACAATCACCCCAATAGGATAGAGGAATGTTGGATTGAAATTTGAGGGCCTTAGCAACATTTAATAAGTGCTGGTGTTTCCTTTCAGGGACCTCATTCTATTGTGGAGTGTATGGATAGCTATGTTGATGTATAATGCCTTTGGAAGACAAGAGTGTGGACAAATTGAATTCTGTTCCATTATCAGAATGAAAAGTCTTGACTTTGGATGCAAATTGTGTTTCAACCATAGTCAGGAAGGACTCAATTGTGCTTCTAGTTTGAGACTTGAATTTTAACAAATAGATCCAAGTACAACGAGTGAAATCATCAACTATTGTTAAAAAATAGTGATGACCATTATTAGTAGGAATAGCAAATGGTCCCCAAAGATCACTATGGATAAGCTCAAAAGGAATAGTGGATTTAATATAGCTAATGGGAAAAGAAGGTCTATGCTATTTAGCTAATGGACATATTTGGCATTGATCATTATTATGATGAAAATTTACATCAGGAATTACATCATGTAACAAATACATTCGGGACAAAGACATATGTCCTAATCTACCATGCCACAATGCAAGTTTATTTGCAGAAATTGAAGATGAAATAGAATTGAAAGACAAAGAAGGTAAAGGTTGAGAAACAGAACATGAAAAGGAACTAGAGTTCAGCAAATATAATCCATTCTTTTGATCAGCCACTCCAATCGTTTTTCAGGCAAGCAGGTCCTGAATTAAGCGTTTGTCAGTCAAAAATATCATGGCAAGATTTGAAGTTGAGGTAAGTTTGTTCATAGAAATCAAATTGAAAGTGAATGAAGGAACATATAGAACATGATGTAAGGTTAATCTTGCCGAAAGCATAACTGAGTCTATATGAGACACAGATACAGAGTGACCATTTGGTAGGCTAATAGTAGCATTAACAGGTGTAGGAGGTGAAGTAAAAAGAGACAGAGAACAGATTATATGGTCTGTAGCTCCATTGTCAACAATCCAATTTTGTGAGGAAAGGGAACTAAGACAATGCATTTCAGCAAAACTGATAGAACAAAAATGAGAGGAAATACCTACCATGTTAGCATAACTGGTAGGTTGTGGAGAGATGCCTAGTGGTGAATCTGATTTAATTTGAAGTTGGAGAACATTGAGAAGCTGTTGAAGTTGCTCTTGAGAAAAAACTTGACTAGAATTGGAAACTGTATTTGCCTCTAGGGAATTAGACACTTGATTAGCAGAGTATCGGTGAGAACCATATTTAGAATCACTAGGATTCCTTTTCTTTGCCAACCAGCCTGGGGGATAACCATGAAGTTCAAAACACTTGTCTCAAATGTGACCTTTGCGGTTACAATGTGTGCAATGAAGAGATTCCCTCTGACTGGTAGAATTAAAATTCTTCCTTGGTACAGTAGCAACAATAGGTTCAGAAGACGTGTGAATTTGAGAGGTTGACATTGTAATATTGTCTTGATTCAGAGAAGAAGTGCAAGAGAATCCACGTTGTCGCTCTTCTTGAATGATTAAGGAGTAAATTTCATCCAACGAAGGGAATGGCTTCATAAGGAGAATATTACCCCTGGTAGTGAGATAATTCTCATTTAGTCCCATGAGAAAAATCATTGTATAGACTGGAATCAAGAACTTTACAAGTGCAGGCAACACACTTTCCACATGTACAGACAGGAATAGGCAAAAATTGATGCCATTCGTTCCTCAAAGATTCAAGACGAGTGAAATAATCACTCATAGATGATTGATCTTGAGTGATGTTGTTAAGAGCTTGTTGTATTTCGAAAATTCGAGTTTTGTTACTCTATTGAAATCGATGTTTCAACAACTTCCATATTTTCTGAGCAGTTTCGATGTACAAAATTATCTGTGCAATTTCTGGAGTCACTGAGGCACAGATCCAAGAAGAAACCATGAGATTGCAGCAAAACCAAGCATTGTAGTTAGGATTATCTGTTTTTGGAGGTCGAAGACTTCCGTCAATGAATCCGATCTTGTTCCGAGAGCCAGTCACCATAAGCATAGCACGACTCCAAGAATAATAATTAATCTTGCCGTTAGGCTTTGGAGAGACGATTGCAGTATTGGAAACATCTGCCGGTGTAATCGCTAATTGGCTATCAATAGCACTTGACGAAGAAGATGAACTGGACATACTGTGAGATAAGAAGAAATCAGAGTGCGATGGCAAGCGAAAGAGATGTTTTCTTCTGATACCATGTAGAAACCCTAAAATAGGAAAAGTATTTGGGGAAAATATTCCTCTTGCTCATAAGCTCTTATTTCACAATGAAAATCAACAGTACATATTTACAATGAGAAGCTGACTTATATACCTGTCTAAAATAGTTACAAGCTAACTAAATTAACATAACTAAGGGACAAAAATGTAACTTTTGCCAGCGAAGCTTATTAGCTCTAATAAAGGAAGGGACCAACTTGATGTGGCTGTGATTGATGAGGACTGTGTCCAAATCGGTTGGTTGATTATTTTTGATAATATGGTCTGGCATTAGAAATTTGGGGATGAAATAGATATATAAAATTTATCTGATCAATGACTCGGATTTTAAGAAGCAGGAGAGTTTTACATAAAAGTAGGTGGTAAATTTCAAGCGAAGCTCAATCAATGCATTTGGATTCAAACTTAATAAAATCTAAACTGATAATTTAAAATGATGAAAACTTTAACTAAAGATTTGGCTGCGTTTATCCATAAACAATAATAATATTATTCAGAAATAAAAAATATCTAATAATAATTAAACTAAAGTTAAATGATTTATTGTCCTAATTTTATTTCTTTATTATGATTATGATTATGATTATCACCATCATCTTGTGATCCGTATATTACAAAGATCTACAGGCAGGGTCCATGCTTAAGTATAGTGCATATCTTTTCATGGAGGTGCGTCAAAGATGCAACCTGACTTTGATGAGGGGGACATAAGAGTTTTCGGCTATGAGTAAAAGTTTAGAGTTTGGTTAGGGATTGAAGTTTAGGGTTTTAATGGAATTTTTGTAAAATTGTAAAGTGTAATGTAATGTATGGTTAAATTTAGTATCATAATTAAATTTAGGGAATTCAAAGTGTTAAAACATTTAGGTGACATAATAGAAATTTAAAACTATAGCAGGGAGAACTTTGTCCCAATGGTTTTTTAGGTCTTAAATTATATTTTAACATAAATAAGTATAAAAATAGACAAAACATATAAAGAAAGTTATTTGTGAGAAAATGGTTTAAATAGGGCTTAAAAACTAGTTTTGTTAAAGTTTGAAGCAAAAATGCATATAATGAAAAGTTAATGGCAAAATCGTAGTTAGACAGAAAAATTAGAGTACAACTGAAATTCTCAGACATTATAAGGTTAGAAAAGTATTTCCAAAATAAAAATTGTACACTAATAATTTCTACACCGATACACAAAAATTGCAAAAATTAAAAGCTAAGGACACTTTCTAAGTAGGAATCTCTAAATTGGACTTAATAGCTATGATTGAAGCGTGTGACTGCCGTATGATTTTTAATGTGATGTTGAGATATTAAATATTTTATTGATTTGAAGCATATACCGTAACTGGAACATATGATTGATAAAATGATCGATTGTGAAACCGAAAGAATAAATGATTTATCATACGAGAATGGTTACTGACATAAAAAAAATTACTTAAAAATAAACCTATAAACTAACGCGAATCCTTAGGTTGGGTTTGGATAGATAGTTCAGATGAGATGAGATAAGATGATATGTTTTGAATAGTAGTTGAATAAAATATTATTAGAATATATTTTTTAATATTATTTTTATTTTGAGATTTGAAAAAGTTGAATTGTTTATAATATTTTTGTATGAGAATTTGAAAAAGTTATAATAATTGAGATGGGATGAGATGAGATAAGAGGATTGTATAAACAAACAGAATGGTTTTAAATGAAAATTTAAAATATTATATTTTAATATTATTATTGTTTTAGAATTTGAAAATGTTGAATTGTTTATTATATTTTGTATGAAAATTTAGAAAAGTTATAATGATGAGATGAGATAAGATGAGATAAAATGAGAATTTTGTATTTGAACTTAATTACCAAACCAAACAGACAGACTTGGGGATACTTGATAGTGAAGCATGCAAGTATTTTCAACGATTTTCATGTTCTATTGCTGCACCTAATACTCCCGAGTTAAAAATAATAATAATAATTTTGTGCTACAGTAATTGGATTTGGTTGCAAAAACAAAATAATGAAAACTTATAAAAAAATCTTCTTATAACTTTATTTTTCTCCGCTAGATTCATGAAGCTGCTAATGCATGGGGCTAGTTTAAGAACTTCTACATCAATTGGAAGGGGCTTAATCCTCTTGGAAAGGGCTTAATCCGTTGGGTATTATCATGGGCTTGAGCTATGACATGGTTCAGTAAGCTAATGAATCCAAGGCTCATCACAATTACAAGTCCTATCACGCATCACGAGACTTCGTGGGGATAATTGGAAAGGGTTTAATTCTCTTCTAAAGGCCCATTGGGTATTATCATGGGCTTGGACCATAGTATGGTCCAATAAGCTAATGAATCCAAGGCTTAACCCCATACGAGCCTAATTTGGATGGAGCCAGACCACTAACTGCTCTAGTACTTCAGGATGAAAGGGTTATCGGCTCATTTGGAAATAAGATAAGCCTTAATATTCTTAAGGCTTGAATTTCAAATAACAGGTGGAACGGTTATCGAATATGATCCAAAGTAGTTACAAAACTCTATTTGTAGGGTTCAGGTACGATTATGATCTCATTTGAATATTTGGCTGGAGAAATCATATTACTCTTCGTTGACTTAGGTATAGGAGGTGTCCCATAAAACCCCCAAGCCCCTTTACTCTTTAGTCGCAAGTGATCGCGTTTGAAAAGCTGTGAAACACATCCATAACATCAACAATACCCTTTACTTCGATGGCATTTGTAAATTTTAGCTCTTATTTGGTTTCAGCTCATAATTGGAGAGATTATGAGAGGGAAGATCAGCGGATTTGGATGGACAATGATAGCTAAGAGTTGAGAATTGTTGCAATAATATTGAGATGAACATGATCTGCAGCTGTGAGACTGGCAACCTGAACCTGACAGTTGGGCGTAGGCCTATCGAAGAACCAAAACCCGCACTAGCAGATGCTTCAGGCCAGAGGTGAACAACAACACTACTGCTGGTGCTGCTGACTTCGCACAAGTGAATTGCCGATATTGACTCCGTAACATATAAAATAAATAATAAAATATATCAGTTGATCTTATTTTGAATTCGAATTTTTATTTTATTCTCTATTTTATTTAAATAAATATTTTATTTATCGAATCCACTCTTTGACGAAAAAGTTGTCTACGTATGAGTAAGAGTGTTAACAAATAATAAAATCTATGTATTCTCGACAATTTAAGTGTTGATAAAAAAAATACCGGAATATGGTCGAATAACTCCAATCTGTAGACCTCTGTTTATGTGGCATCAAGACGCGTCCTCTCCCTGAGTAGAGCTTTTGACCATAAAAAACACGTAAGAACCCAATGACCGGATTATTGCGCACATCATCCCAACCTGTGTATTAGGAAGACGTTTCATAGATGCCCATAAACAAGGCATGAGTTGGGATACAGTTCCATACGTGTGGCTGTCTTAAGTGTCTGCTACTCCCCAGGGATCGAAAAAAAGAAAAGAAAAACTAAACTTGCAGAGAAATAATGGATTAAAAATATTTGAATGATACTGCGCAATCCATTCACAAGAAAACGGAATTTATAAATATTCTTGTTTTATATTAAGCAATCCACAGTACCAATGTACAGAAAATAAATATAAAGCAAAACAAAAAGAAAGAAGGACCACCAATCGAACTCAGAACATAAACGGAGTGGGTGAGATTGCTGGAAAGAAAATCGGCATGGAGTTGTTCCTGGAAACAAACATATCAACATATCACCAGATAATTCAGCAAGACCATAACATAAATGCTGATCCCAAGGGAAAACTAAAAACTGTTCGATCCCTTCGAAAGTCAATTCGTTGGGGAACGAAAAACAAAATCTAACAAACAATTACTACAAAGTACCCTGCTTTTCTTTAAGTTTAGTTCAATGATTTTGTCGTAACATTATATTTACACGCAACCTTAACAACCCAAAACACTGCAGGAATCCTAAACACACGTACGTACCTGAACTCGTCTTTGTGAGTGAGAGAGCGAGAATTGGGCAGCGATCTAGATTTACAAGAAAATTTATTTCCCGAAACCCGTTCTCTGTTTTCGTCAACTTTGTCCTCGGATATCATCGAAAGCGCTGCCCTCCATTGCTTAGCAGACGCAGACCTGGCACCTGCAGTCCGCCTATTGCGCCTGGAGGAAGGCAAGGTGAGCGACACATAGGCGTTGGTGTTGGCTTCCGCCTGCGGCGGCGCAGGGGTGCCTTTGGGACGGTAACATGGCCTGAAGAACTTCATTGATTTTGGGCCGTGAAGATGGTGGAAACGTTTTGGGACTTTGGAGAGAATGATCATATATATATATGGTTTATTACTTGTGTGCGTGATCTTGTTGTTAGTGTTTCACTTGGAACGGAATCTTTGACATTTGTTTGTGGGGTTTCTTGGAGAGGTTTTGTTATTGTGTCTATATTGCTTTTCAAAGTAGTGTAGGATTTGTTGTTATCCGTTGATGTCAGGAAACGATTCTTCGGCTTCTTATTTCTTAAAGGTATTTCTACAGATCATATATATGATAAAAGTTGTGGTGATAATAGTCAAAATATTACCATGGAATTATATATCCTAGAAAAAGGCCAAGTGTTGAGTCTGTTCTAGTCAAATATTTCTAGTCTATCCTTAAAAGAAATGTTTGTGGGTTAAATCATGCATGATAAGTGTCTGACTTGGATATAAAGATTCTTTTATAAATATTAACCTTATCCACAATAAATTATTCTTTTATATATGTATGTGTGTGTATATATATATATATAAATATCAATAGTTGATCTAGATAAGGATTGATAATGATCGAGCTGCAACCATGTTCAATTCATTTCACAATTAATCAATGCATGTCATTTTATTAAAAATAAATTTTAATTTTATAAAACTACTCTTCATTCAATATAGAGTAATTATCTTTGAGAATGTTTCCCAGACTAATTTAAAGTACTACTGCGAGAAGTGATCAGTTACCAATTTCTTGTCAATGAAGGGGCCGGCATAAGTTTGGACCGGATCAGACTGCTTTGATTCCGTCCGGTTGGTCTTATTGGGTGTTTCGGTCTGGTTTTTTTTTCCCTTTTATTTCGGACATTTGACAAAATATTATATAATAAAATAATTTAAGCGAATGATATAATCTAAGTTGTCTGACTAAGTATATGTTTAACTAATTAAGTATATATAATAAATTAATAATGTTAATAATATGTGTACTATCTATAATTAATAGTTAATACATTGTCTTAATATTCTTAACCTTTAAATCTTATATAATCTAATCATAATTAATTACATTAGAAGAAAATTAAAGAATTACTTATAATTAGTAAGAAGAAAAGTATATAATTACTTGTTTGTAATTTATTAACTACTTAAAAAAATCATAAAATATCATATAAAGAGGTTTTGAGTTTAGATGAATTTAGTAATTTGAAAGTTGGATGTTTTGACGCTAGACTTAGTTTAAAATTAGAGTAAATTGAGTTGAACTCATATGAGTTTAACAACCAAACGGGGTCTAAGACTGTATAAATCATTTTTCACATAAGATTATTAATGGATCATCTGGGATTAATGCATGCATCTAGTTAACTGTTATTTTCCTTGATTTATTATAATTATGTCTTTAAGATCAAATTATTCCTGGTATTCGTTTCAATTAATATCTGAACAAAACCACATCCCCGAATCCAAAACCAGTGTTGAAGTGTCACCATCCTCTGCAACCATTATATTTTTTTTGGGTCCCTTGTCCATTGTATTCATAGAATTTAAGGCCAAACACAATGACACATGACAAGAAAAGACTAAATTAAAAGAACATAAAAGGAAAAAAATGAGTGGTATCTTCAATTAATTAAATGGCGTGCCACTGAGGAATTTTCATTATGTTAGCGTGGCTTTTAATTTGATCTTTGTTCATTGAATTCTTTGAAACAATGAAAGCTAAAAAGAAAAAAAAATTCTCGAGGAAAGCCAATGAATATGGCGATATTTGGGGCCCCAAACAGTCCTCCTACAGTGGAGATTGCAAGAGCATTTGCACAAATAATAATTACAAGGGGAGATTAATGTAAGATATAGTCCTTTTTATAAATGATCCAGTTACAACCATACATTGGAAAATAGAATAATGCATATATATATATGTAGGTTGATTGAATGTGGGACAAAATGCAGTGAGGTCGAACTTATCCAACTTTTTTTCTTTTTGGAAAGAAACAGCATAGTGTATTTTATTCAAAAATCAGTCATTACAAGATTTATCAAACATTACATACTTAGAGATCGAGACTGGTCTCTCTTCCATCCAACCCTGCTCAGCATCATAGGAAAGAGCAAGTTTTGCTAAACTAATGAGCTACCACATTTGCTTCTCTAAAAGTGAAGTGAAGTTTCCATAAAAGTCTTCCAATAATATAAGTTTTCTAGTATATATCCTCAATAACCTGTCCTGCATGCCATGTCCGGTTTTCATGATCTCTACTATTGGTTGCCTGCATGATTGCTTTGGCATCTCCTTCAAAGATCACCCATGAGAAACTGAGATCAGCACATAGCTCCACGTACGGCTCTTTCCAAAACATAAGCTTCGATCGGCTACATAGGGTGGCAGCAAATAGTTGTAGCTTGCACACGAGGAAGCCAAAACTTCTCCCTCTGATCTTACTTTTGAGTTGCTTTCAAGCGTTAACTCTGAATTGGTTGTGAGGATTTTGGAAGACTTGAAGCCAGAGGCAATATGTAGAATCGGTCTGATAAATGTGTGTTTTTCCAATATAACATACTTAAAAGTATATGTAACACAAATCATCATATTGTTTGACAAACACTATATAACTATTAGATTATTTTCTTTTAACCAGAAAGAAACTTTTGTATTCCAAATCTAATTTTATTTTTTTATTGCATTACATATCACAACGCAATAAATTAATACACTTTGCTTCAATATCAGACTATTGGGGATTATTGTAGAAAATAAAATAAAATAGAAAAGGAGATTGAGAAGAGAGAAGGAGGGAGATGGAATTTGAGAGCTACATCTTTGTTGTTCTCAATTGTTCCCGAAGGGCAATGCTAGATACAGTCATGGGGAGATAAGTGGATTCCAAGACCCTTATCTTTTTGTATTCAATCTCCAATAAAAACTTTGACCGCAGATGCAAAAATGAAAGAACTAATCGAGGCAAATTGTGGTGTTTGGAAAGAAGATTTGGTTAGAAGAACTTTGAAAGAAGAGGAGGCCGAGATTGTGTGCAGCCTTCCTATCAGTTTAATTGAATTACAAGACAAGCAAATCTGGGCTTTAACAAAGAGTGGGATTTTTAATGTTAAAAGTGCCTACCATTTGGATATGAGAAGGAAGAGAAAAGAGAGAGGGGAGTCCTCAAGGGAGATAACCGAGGTTTGGAAGTAGCTATGGAACCTGAATGTTCCTGGTGTGGTGAAAATGTTCTTATGGAAAACCCTTAATGATAGTTGTTATCAGAGATGTACAAGGTGAAGTTCTGTTGTCTTTATGTAGTCTTTAGGGAATGGTTAATAGTCCTACTATTGCTGAGCTCCATGCATTATGGAGAGCGTTGAAATTGTGTGCTGAGTTGAGTCTTATAAGGGTGGTCTTTGAGGGTGATGCATTGGTAGTTGTAAAGGCTGAAAATAGTAAAGAGACCAATTGGGAGTGGTATGGACAGCTGATAGAAGACATAAAAAAGGGACTCTTCACAATAGATCACCGGATTGGGTGGTACAACATACTTATAGGGAATGTAATAAAGTAGCTCATAACCTTGCTAGATTTTTCTTTTACTATAATTGAGGAAACAGTTTGGATAGAAAGTGGCCCAGTGGGGATACATAGCTTTGTATTACAAGATAAACTGTGTATTATTTGATACATAAATAGAAAGCATCGTTATTTTTGTTTTAAAAGAAAAAAGTTAGAAGTTTTATAAGAATTGTTCAAATGATCCTGATCTAGTACCAAAACCAACAAAAAACAAATTTGGGTTTCACCAATTTAATGTCGAGCAATGCTGCATATATTCTTAGGATATGTAAATACCGTACACTTTCTTGAAAAAAAAATGAGATTCACTATTAAAAATATAATTTTCTCATGAGAATATCAGATTTACTCATTTTTTTTATAAAAGAATACACACGACTTGCACATTCTAATAATCTTCAATTCGATTTCTTCCAAAAGTAGTCTTCAAATATCATAAAAATATTTGAAACCAATCATTAACTGTAATAGGTAAGTGGTATCTCCAATTACCCGTCGACAAAAATAAAAAGAGAGTCTTGAAATCGAGACTCGAGATCCATGATTTGGTTGACAAAAGAAAATGGTAGACTACTGATCTTATCCCGTTGACAAAAAATAAAGTCACACGGTCAATTACCATAATTGCCTTGATAAATGCTTACCTTATAATAATTCTAAAGTACGGGTCCCATTGGTAAAGTTACACCATTATCCTTACCACTATTCTTTAGCACTGATTACTTGGGATGATTAAATAATAGGATCAAATTAATTATTTCAGTGACAGAATAGTAAATTCGATTCTACATTAATCCATCATTCACATGATGTCACATCGATCGGATACGCAATTTTATTAAATTATAATTCCTTAGGTGAATTGGGCCGATCTTAATGTTAATTGGGGATTTCGTTATGATTGGGTGGGCATATGTAACTCATGAAAAATCAGAAGCAACTCTGTCAGGCCGTTTTAAAGTAGAATTGGATTGTGAGTGGGCCTCTTTAAATGAACATCATGACCTTTATGAGCTATCCCAGCTAGCTCTTGGACCAAACAAAGCTAGCTGGGGGAATTATCTCTTAAAATTTTTATAAGCACTCTCTTAAATCAAAATTGCTACATACAACCGCCAGCGTGGAATCGGCTAATGTGAGTAGATATTTTATTAAAATAAATAAATAAAAAAAAAGAAAAAGGCGGGGGTGGGGGTACGAACGAAATATTGTAGACGAAAATTGAAATGGGTCTTTCTCATTGTGGCCGTCGACTCGTCGTTCCTGTAAAGCAAAACCAGCCCATGGAACCCCGTGCACGGCAGGTCAAAATTGGAACTTTGGAAGCTATTAGGAGATTTTATTGGGATTTATAGAACCATATATGAGCAATAAAGTGATTTTAAGAGTTAGCATCATGAACTATAGATGTTTATATTTTTTTTTATAAGTAAAACAAATTATATTACTCTAAGAATAGGCCTAGCCCAGTATATACAATAGACAACCCAGACTAGGAGGGTGCAATGGAAACAAGGAAAAGATATAAATAAGATTGTAGTTAAATATGGTACTAGTCCTTAGGATGGAATTGAGCTCAGTAACTCTATATTCAAAGCAGACAATAAATTCAGATTGGGCATATCAGATTTGGGTTAAACTTGTGATGAATACTTTCTCTTCCCTCTCTTCTCTATTTTTCTTGAAACATTCTGCAGTAAATCTGAGTTTATGGTGCATCAGTTAAATAAAATATTAATTGAATCTTAACATTTTCCTAGTTTAGCTACTTTTAGATTAATATGTTGATTTTGCACCATAGACAAATTTTCCAGAAACTGGTTAATTTCTTCTAGCGCTTTAGTGCATAATGTGTATATATGCAAAGAAAATAACTATATTATGAGTCTTCATTTGTCTTATGATCCCTTTGTACCTTGATCAGTAAGCTCACATTTATCCAAAACCGGATTTTGTCGTAAAGTAATTAAGTTATTTTGTTCAACTGGGATTTCTGATAATTAAGGGTAAAAACAAATGCTTCATGAGGTTTTTGCTTCCCAAATACGCCATATATAGTTAACAAATTGGTTTGCAAGTGTTCTGGTTGATTAATGGGTTGGACGAGCAAATTGCCCGTGTTCTTGTTGAAGATCCTGTGTGCCGCCGTTCAAAAACCAGAGGGGTGTTCTGGTCGAAGATCCCGCGTGCCGTCGAAACCGTGAAGCTCTGCTGCAGATCTCCAGCCCGCCGGTCCTTCTCGATCTCTCTCTCTGCTGCTTTTCTCCCCTACTTTCCTCCACTGCTCTGGGTGAAGTACTCCTTCTCAAAACCCGACGGGAATCAACAGCATGAAGAGGTGGTGTTGCAAGGTTCAACAACCAGTTCTAGTTGGTTTGGGCGTGTACTGAGTAAGAAGAAGAAGAAAAAAAAAAAAAAAAAAACAACACGGGTTGACCTGAATTTGATCAGGAATCTGCAGGTTGGGTCGGGTCCATCTGATACACTCAGAAACACGGGTCGGGTCAGATCGGGCTCAAATTTTGGACGGGTTGCTTTAGTTGCAGCCCTATGTATAATATAGGATTGTTAAGTATAATTTTTCATATAATAATAAGCATACGCATATTATATAAATGTTTTATTCCAATTAATTAAAAATATTTCAGTCGGAAAATCGGCATATATATGCATGCATATGGCCATACACACACATACATAAATATATATATATATATTATATAATATATAGTTGGCTATATATCATATTATCTATTTATGGATGAAGATAAACATGATCACAATTTCTTTTTTTGGGATTCACAAAAAAAGAAATTAAATGGACAAGGAATAATGTGTCATTTTCATATAATTGGACTACCTATTGGGCCCGCAGAATTAGTTGGTTTGATTGCAACCTTTACCTGCCTTAATTAAAACCAAACAATGATTCTAATTATTTTTCCACAGCTTAGATCTGCTTCCACAGCTTCACCACTTCCATTCCACGGGGCGCGAGAGAACTTCACAAGGCAACGTAGATTTCCATTAGCTTGGTACGGTACCCTCTCTCTCTCTCTCTCTCTCTCTCTCTCTCTCTAACTAAGAATTTATATATATTTATGATGATTATAAATCTTATGTTTTCTTTTCTCAACCGTTTTGAGTACTACTTTTTGCGGCCATGAAGATGTGTGAAGATCAGATGATTTGTTCTCTATCTATCTTACTCATGATCATTGATTTCCTTTTATGCTTAATTTTCTTGTTTGAATCAATTGAGTAGTACACCTCGATCACTTATATTAACTTTTTTTTTTATCACTTATATTAACTTTATGTGACCTTTTAATATAGGATAAAAATTAAACATGGGTCGACAAAAAGACCAGTTTTGGGAGTATGCAGAGGATTTGAAAAATGGTCGTTTTTCCTGTAATTTTTGTAAGCGTGAATTTTCGGGAGGTAGTTCTAAAATTAAATGGCATTTGTCTGGACGTAAGGGCCATGATATTAAAGTTTGTGAACAAGTGCCATGACATATTCAGTTAAAAGTGAGAAAAGTACTCAAGACTCCCAATAAGAAAGCTTCGTCATCACGTGCGCCAAATGCATGTAACAAACAATTGGCTAAGTTGTGCTTCGTATTTGGCATTCATCCTAAGGCCATTGTCTCTCCCATTTTCGAGGACTTTGTGAAGAATATTGTTGAATTTGAACCCGGTTATCAACTACCAAGTCCTTCTACCCTCGAGAGTGAGTTTATGTTTGATGTGGAAATAAAAGCTGATGAATATGTTGAGGATTTCATAAATGATTCATTTCAAGCATGCGGTTGTACCTTGATGGTCAACATTTGGAAAGATTATAATGATTTCAATGAAAACCGTGTGGATATCTTTGTTTATTTGCAAAGAGGTGTGGTATGCTCGAAGTACATATGGGTCAAGAGAAGGTATTCAAGAAGCCATATCTTATGCAATTGAGTTACTTGGCCCCATCCACGTTGTACAACTTATGTACAGGGTTCATATTTTTTTAGACAGGGACTTCTCCACAATTAGGAATATGGTTTCTGAGAACCATCCTTGGATTTGCACGAATCATTGTGCTACTGATGTTATTGACAACTTCCTTGGTGGTATGCAATATTGGCCGAAACTTCCTTCTATAATTCATCTTGTGAGATTCATACTTTCATACACTTATCATCATGCCAAAGTGTCATTTAGAAGAGGGAAGAAAAGACCGAAAGAAGATTATGCATCCATTAATATTTTTATGTTAAAATCAATTTTAGAAGTTGAAGATGAACTCAAAGCCGTGCAATTTTCAACATTGTCGAGTGATCGGGTGGAGTTGCTTGATTACATTATCTCCTGTAAAGAGTTTTGGAGTCGAGTGAAAGCAGTGGAACAACTGTTGTTTTTACTGTTTCAGACTCGATGCCTGGTTAATTGCGAGGACTCAAGTATATGATACTTGTATGAGATGATAGAAAGGGTGAGTGATGGGATTGACAAAATTCGTAACTATGATCGTTCCCTTTATGATTTGGCGATGGAAGAATTCATTGATATGCGAAGGAAGATTATTCGACAACGGTATTCAACAAAGAGGCGTTTCATCAAACACTGCGTATACAGGGTGTGGCAAATCAGACATTGATTCACATCCATAAAAATAATAATAAATTGAGAAAAAGAAAACAGAGTAACTATCCGCTTCATTTCTATCGTAGCCATGAAAACTTTACATAAAAGCGGAACTAATCACCTTAAATTCATCTAATTTGACAATAAAATTGATATTTTGGAAAACATTGAAGCTAATCACCCATCATGTAAAATAATACATAAATAATTTGTACAAACCCTAAATAGACAAATCTCATGCAAGCCTTGTAAAAAAGTGGACCCCACCTTAAATAAGTATAAAAAAAATATATTTTTTTACAAAAGGCTTATATGACGCTTGTCTATTTGAGACTTGTTCCTAGTATTACTTTAAATAATATGCACTGGTTTGAACCATTCGAGCCAAATATCCTAATTGAAAAGGCATTAGCATGTAAAGACATAAACCGAACTAGTAATACTAGATATAAGTTTAGGAAATGCAAGTTTCATGTAGTCTCTTTGTAAAATGGTAGATCATAGGATAAAAAAGTGAAGTTTTTATAACTTTATATATATATATATATATATATATTATTATGGTGGAATCCATTAAAAGAAGCTGCATAGTACAAATCAATTTCAATTTATTTGCACTTTCCATCCAGATATTTTTTAAATACGAAACTTTTTGTTCCTAAAAAAGTGTGACTTCACTCAATTTACATGACCAAAGCTCAAAATAATAATCTTAAAAAAATAAGCAATTTCATAAATATTCAAGAAAGAAATCTAACCGGAATAAAAACAGGATTTGACGTCCAACAATGTTTTCATAAGCACCAAGAAATTAAGCGTGATATGTATCAAATTGGATTGGTTTAGATCTTAAAATAAGATGAGAAATCTCTTCATCATCCAAATATTATTCAAACACAAATACTTTCAATTTCAAATTTTTAACTTTTTTATCTAATCATTATAACTTTCCTAAACTTCTAAACAAAATACAAAAAATAATTCAACTTTTTCACATATCAAAACAAAAATAATATTAAAAAAATTAAATTCTAATAATATTTTAACTTTTTAATTTTTTAATTTTCTTCTTTCTCAAAATCTCCAAAAACATCTTAATTCAAATTATTTTATTATTATTCATAGATTTTTAATCTTATTTTATATTATTTCAATATCGAAATGATAAGTCTCCACATATTTGCTTTTAGATATGCCGATTCTCAAAAAATAACACAGAGCATGGAAATATCTCATTCGAACAAATCCAATGACGATAAATTACTTGGATAAGTCGCCCATTAGAGGGTTTAATCTTCACGTTTATTGTTGGATTTGCCCTTTCACATGGATCAAATAGGTTTGGTGGCCAAAATTCAGATGGGTCTCATATCAGATTCCATTTTGAGATTTTAGATCTCTCTCTTATTTATTTATTTATTTTTGTTTTACGCAGACAAATTTCATTAGAAAAGGAAAAGATGATACATGAGAAGGGGGTGAGGTTCTCCAACAAACACCTCAATACAATAACCACAGTGCAAAAGTAATGGAAAAAAGAAAAATAAAATGGGTTTTGGAACCAATTCTTGGTCCCACTACAAGAAATCAGGCATTTTTCAGTACTTAAATCGTCACAAAAACCCCATATAATCGCTGCATTTGGTCATTTTCTACAATTTTTAATTCGCTGCAGCTTCGACGAAATAAAGTGTTCATTTCTGATCAATTTCAATGATAGACAAAAATTGTCGGAAAAAACGAATATTACCAGTGATTTTCTTTCGTCACTAATGTCCAAAAAAACGATGGAAATAGTGTGATCTATTTACCACTAAATCGTTGAGAAATGTCAATTGCAACGATATCTATTGTCGCAAAAGCTTAACAAATCACCGGGAATGACTCTTCCTTTTTTCCAGCGATGTAGAACTATAGTCGCTATTCTATCTTTCCACCGGGTAATTATCGCCGCAAATATACCATTAATCGCTGCAAATATGCGTCATCTTTTTCAGCGATTATTCTTTTCGTCACACTTGAACTTATTTCCAACGTCCACAAATTGCCGTAAAAGCTATCATTGCCGCCGTAAAAAACTAATCGCGAGGATTTAGTTGGTCGCCGATATTGATATCTACCACGATATCCACTTATTATGTCACATACAAATCGTCGGAATAGGGTCAATTGCATCGATTCTTCACATCGTTGCAATAGCCACAGTAGCCTATTTAACTTTTTTTCGGCAATCACGAATCGCCGCAATAGCTGTCTTCCAATTTTCACGTGCTTAGTGTCCATCGAGTTTGAATTTTGCCTCAAGGGCCGCTTTGGTTCATTTTTTTCTCCTTTGCCCAGAGACATTGGCTGGGCTTCATTTTCACACTTCATCGAAAATATAATGTTTATCTTATTAACACGTGATTTATCTTATTATTTAGTGATTGACCTGAAATAATAAATAAATTATGTTTTAATAAAATAAACTGCACTTAATTAAGTCATGTAAATTAATATTGTTTCATTATTCATTGCGGAACACTTTTCAGTCATAATATTATGTGTTAATTTCCAATCCTTTTTCACCTACATGCATGAAACGACCACATAAACTGACTTCTTTCATATCCATTGCTATATAACACTTATAGTGTTTATCCAACACCCAATATTAAGTACTTAGAAATAGGAAACATAAAAGAAAACCCTTGAACTTTCATTATATGCACTGATGAACATGTAGGATCAGATCTTTGAGCATGGGCCATTTTCATCTAATTTAATAAATCAAAGACATTCATTCATCCAAACTCAGTTGGGAATTCACATTAATGCAGTTATGGGCTATACACTGGGGTGGACCAATTGGAACCCAGAACCTACAACTTAACTACTAAATATTGAGAACACATTATGTTTCTAAACATTATCTGAAAATGTGCACATTCATTCAAATTTGTCAACTGTCCTACTCCTCTATCTTTAAAAATTATATCTAGTCAGCTATAACAATATGCACTTGGGCATGAGGGGTGGGTAGAACAGCTTCAACACGACTACATCAATGCCCTTAAACTTTCATTAGAGCATATTTGAAATTTCGATCTCTCCAACTCCAATCTGGCAGTGATACATAAAAAAACCGTTACAACAAAATAAACGTTACTATTGTGTATTCTTATAAAAATATTTCAGCGCAATGATCTTAACTTTTCACAAGCAGAAAATTTTGAACATCATATGGAGGTTGAGATCAAATTATACCCCACCCTTTACAGTATCATAATCAGAAATACTTTGTGTTATTAAGAAGATTAAATTGATCCCTTTGCATTCAGAGCCATCAGAGCTGCAAAACATTAGTCTCAGAAAAGGGTTAAAACCCATATTTGAACAATCCTTTTTTTGCATGCCCTAAAGTTGGATTCATTATCTGGTGAGTTTTGAGATTAGTATCCAAAAATCCATCAGGATTGGATGAATTCTAACAATTGTAAATCCATCAGGTTTTTACATTGATAAAAATTAAACCTAACCTACTCTGAGGTTAACAAGGGACTTTTTTGAATGTCAATGAAATGAGAACTAAAACAGGAAAACATGTAAAAAACTATTCTGCCCAAATAATATGTAAGATATAACCTTTTTACCTATTCCATGAGAATTACGGTATTGAATTTGTTTCTTCAGTAAAATAGCTGTGGCTAAAGCTGAATTGCAGCAAACCCTACTGCTCCTCCACCACCCACCACTAATACTCTTTGCCTGTGAAGATGAGATCAAGGAGACAGCTATGAGGGTCTACATGATGAAAATATAACATAAAGAACATACGGTAATTCTTAAGTTGAAATAGCATTTCCTTATATTTCATCCTTTTCTACAAACTTCACACAAAGCATAAAATAGGCCAATAGAATTCCAATTATATTAAAGCATGCCAATTACTAAATTCTTTGATAGGGTTAGTTTTATCACCACATCCAGAAATGAAAGATCAAAAACCATATGATCTCATTGTTAGATAGAACGTCATAATTTGTAAATCAATAGAGTAATACAAGTGAAACAGAATTTACATCAAATGAAACCCTATTCTAGCATTGATACACTGGACAATGTTAATGAATAAATAAAGTAAAGAAAGTACTTTCTATTTTTTACTTTTTTTGTAAGTAGCAAAAAAAGTACTTTTGTTCCAGCAGTGCTGTAAGATTCCGGCAAAAAGAGCTAGTTTCTCTTGAACATTTGTTGTTTGGGAGTTGTGTGTAGAGGAAAAGACTCTTCTGCTCAATGAGAAGGCATGGACAATCCATTTTCAGAATAACATAGAAAGAGTGTGCACCTATTATATATGACATTTATAATCCATTTTCATAACTTTAGCAATGCTTGATACCAAGATCAAGAAAATATATCCAACTCAAAGAAAATATATTGACATTTATTATATATGATAGAGAACTTCAAAGTATTATACTGTTAATATGAAGCATTGCCATTGAATGTCCATATTTTTCTCTGCAGTGCCACCTACCGGGGGAGGATGGGCTGGATACCACCATCTAGGAAAACCCAATAGATACTGAGCCATGACAGGTTGTTGCTATATAGAAAAGTTTGTTAATAGATATTAATTGAGCAAGAAAGCTCGCACATCCTTCAGGGATGCATCTCTTTTGTATGTACAGAAATTCTGAATATTTTTCAACCTTTATATAACAAGTATCCATCAATGGTATACCGTTTTGGATAATCAAAACATAAACTAAAAACATTTAATACCAACTAATAGAAAAGGGAAATGTTCTATCCATACATGGATAATCAAAAACTGGCTCACCTATATTGATTTGGCGATGGGACATTGAATGTGAAAGCTGCTTATAGTCAACAACCCAAAGAGAGTATATCAACCAAATTATACCAAAAGTACTGAAGCTTCTCCAGATGCTGTGTACACAATAAAGTAGATACAATGAAAAAGACATACCATGCCTTAGGGAAGATACACGATGCATGCTACCATGTATATCAGGCTTTGATGAAAATGTTTAATTCCCTCGTTTGTAAATTGTTATAGAGGATAAAGGTCACAAATGAAGAAGCGTCGATCTGTGGAAGAGGAAGCAGGTTTCTCGAAGAAGAAAGGCAAGGCTTTGAATTCTGGAGATTAAACCAGACAACAGTTTACCTAATTGCAGGAAATAATTAACTCAAAATGATCTGGAATCTTAGTAAAGATTGAAGATTTGATATGACATTGACACAGAGAAACAAAGTGACATGAGAGTCCCAAAACATTGAAAGAAAGCGATCAACAAGAGTATAAATCAACTGGCAAATAAAATAAATATTTAAATCAATAAAATTAAACAGAACAAGCTCAAGTCCGTTAAGGGAAATTATTCATCCCCGGTACAAACAGAAACAGCCGTTAGCAAGAGAAATCAAACCCTTTATCGTCCTTTATTTCATTAATATCATATTTCCAGATATTAATTATGTAAACTACATATACAGTGTGCAATCTCCAATCACATCACTACGAACAGATGCAAGAGTTAGTGAGCTTATGAAGAAGATTTACGGGTATGGAAGGAAGATGTAGTGAAGGAGCATGTCAGTAATGAGGAGGTTGCATTGATATGTAGTTCACCTATCAACTTAGGTTGGGGGGAGGGAAGATAAGTTAATCTCGAATTGCAGTGAGATTGGGAAGTTCTCAGTTGGAAATGCTTATTACTTGGCTAAAGAGAGGAAAAGGAAGCAAAGGGGAGAATGCTCTAAAATAGGAAACAATGTTCCAAATGTCATAAAACATTTCCTATGGAGGGAAAATAATGATTTCTTATCAACTAAAGTATACATTTGAAGATAAATGTTAGTAAAAACCCTTACTGTCCAATCTGTAGTTGAGAAGAAAAGGCAGTTATACATGTACTATGGACATGTATAGCTGCAAATGATATTGGGCAGCTGCAAATGTGGAAGTTAGCGTTGCAAATTTTACAGAGTTATGGGACCAGTTATGCAGCACCATAGATAAAGAATTGTAAGAAGAAACAGCTTCTATTTTAAGAGGGATCTGGCATAGAAGAAATAAAGTGGAATTTGATAAACTAGTTTTAGCTGAGAAAGCTTGTAATGACCATTGATTATTTATAAATGAATGTTATCTTTGTTTAAAAAAAAAAAAAAATTATGTGATGCACATGTAAAAATTAAGTGTACTAAGGTGCATGAGAGAATATGTCTTAAATCCACATAAACAATTGAAATTAGCAACCAAAGATTCAAGGTCAACAAGAAGCTCAAAACTTACAAAGAACTCTCTTTTGTTCTTTATTTCATTAACATCAGCTACTCAAGCCTTTAGAGTTGTTGCTTGAAATTGGTTTCCATTGATTTAAGTTGTCATTCTTGAATAATATT